>JAHQIW010005582.1:0-70326 GCA_019055375.1 Parelaphostrongylus tenuis | reverse complement strand
GATGCCAGTACAAATTTCCACAGCGCTGCATCATCGTTGGCATGATTGTAACGGGAATTTCGCACTGCTAATATGTCTGGAATGAAAGGATGTGATAATGCAACTATGTTGAAATTAGAGGCCTGTTCCCAACAACTACATGCCGGTTTCAGGAATACTTTCGGTCTAAAACGCTCATGTTTTGTATTGAAAATTTGTTCTGTAAGAGAAGAAGTTTTCGTAGACCTCAATCGTCATTATGGCGAATTGGTCACGAATGATGTGGCAAGATGTAGTGAACAGAGCGGTTCGAATGTTGACATTGGGTCCATTTGAATCGTACTTCTTCTCGGCATCTGGCACTGTTCTCTGAAACTGAAGTCAAACTGCATTGTGCTTGATATAAATACTTTTGTTTAACCGTTAATCGCTGTATTGCTAGAGAGAGCATAAACTGACAAATAATTTAAGTGTTGAATAACTCAGAAAAAGTGAGTAAAGTACATTAAGGTATACAGTGTGATATATTTGTGACTAGCAATCCCTTTCAAAGCTAATTAAGCATTTGCTTTGATTTTTTTTTTGTCTCTCCCTAACCATGATAATACTAATGCGGAAGATTAGAGAATCAATCAGAGGAATGCAATAAGTTTACACCTGCGTTCACAAAGTGATGAGTGAGGCTCAGTATTTTTTATACAGGGGTACTGATAGATTTGCAAATAAAGAATCTTTGAGAAACTTTGCTTCGCTTATGATTCGATCATCTCTCAACCTTGGTCGTATAAAATTAGTCGAAAAAGGTTTTATTTTAATTCTACACGAGCAGCTATAGATGTTGCTGTGGGCCTTCCAGCACTCTTTGAAGTTGATTCACTTCCTTCACCTTCCGAAGAGTTTGAACATTTCACACAACGTAGAAAGGTATTTCCAGGCAATGTTCCGACTGTTTCCCACAAAATTTTGGTTTCTTCTTTATAAACTTCGGTAGGATGTTGGCCTGAGACATTCATTCCTATATGCAATACAGCCGAGCCAAAATGCTTCCTAAGGCGTTCTTTGATTGACCTGTTGCGATAGAAAATGGACCAGGCGCCTTTCTTATCACCTTGCTTCCGTTACACTGCATCATTAGTCACTGCGCTATCCCGCTTTGCAGAGCTACTAAAAGGATGGAAAAACAACGAAACAAAAGTACAAATAGTTGAAATTGGCCAAGGACGTCTTTCAAAGATCTAATTGGAAATACTTATGAAAATATTTTCCATAAGTGCTGTAGAGATCTACAAGTTGAAATGAAAGTGAAGATTTTTGGTTTTGGATTTTTTTGAACGTTTGGATTTTCTATGCTGAAACATTTTCGTTGGAGCTACTTCATGTCTCATAAATGACCTCATCATCTCTTTATTGAGTTTACAGTCCTTGAAGTTGTGTCGGATTCATGTCCAACATGCAGTACTCATATTCTTTTGAATGAGTGTGAATGAGCACGCGCGTGTGCGGGTTCTATACTAATTGATGATTTGACTTATAGATCACTAAGCCAATAAGTAGTATGTGGAAAGTGTCCCTAAAAAAGCTTTCAGATGAATGACCCTCATGCGCACTTCATATGTTCTCATATCCAAAATCCAGCACTCTTCCAGTAGCTCTGCACCGCGACAAGATGGACACCATGTTGCGCCTTGTTGAGTACTCACCGCTGAAAGCTGCATAGGTGATACAAAAAATGAAGCACATGTGGCATAAAGTTACAGGTGATATGCAGCAATATGAATCAAAAGCAGAAAAAAATATCTATCAAAATCTCGTCTTTCAGTCGAGCAGCGTATCGTAAATAGGGTCGCTTCGTCCAAGAGCCCTCACACAAGCAATTTGGGAATAGACGATTCCACACGTAAAAATCATCATATATATACATATATATATAAATATATAGTATTTTCATCGACTATTCATTTATTTGTCCATTTATTACTCTAAAAGAACGGCGGTAGCACAATGATGTACCAACTCCAGCATTCTTTGCATCAAATTCATTTTGTTGCATCCACACCATTTGCAAAGATTTTAACATCCAATGTGTGGGGTTCAATGTCTGCTTGTCTTCTTTATGAACGTCCTTGAATGAGGGTTGACTCGATTTCCCGTGTTTCTTGGTACATGGGATATTACAATATGCTTCGTTACCAACCCTCAGACATCATCTAAAAGTCAGTTTAGACCGCAATAAGGTGGTCTTTTCTCCTGCTCTAGACTGATTTGTCTTTGGCCCCGACTGCTATTAGTAGTAGGGGTTAGCCAAAGGGCACGTGGTATTGATGAGGCATGCAAGAACGCCAAAGCGTACGAATGCGATTTGAGATGCCATACTAGACCTTTGGAGATGCTTGAAACATTCTATGAGACATATTCGAGGTACAAATAAGTCGAGTAAGAAGTAGTGCACATTCGATGTAGTTTATACAGTCTTGTAATTACTCCTGGGGACAGTCCAATTGTGCACTTAATTGTACGTGTGAGGTGTACACACACAGATCTAGTGCCAATATCCATACCTTGGAAACATGAGAGGAGTGAATTGGGACTGCGTCGACTTGCCGTGAGGGACGAGTGAACCGAGTGAACCGAATGAACACGTAAGAAGGGTGACCGCGTGTTCAAAGTCTCGCAGATTCTAAGTTTCTGCTGCTATCTGACGACTTAATTAGTAGTGCTTTACATAAGTGTAATTAGAGGCAGAATACGTCAACCATCAGCTAATTTTTGTTCAAACAGCTTTTGGCGGATACAGCTTGCAGCTGTAATATCTGACTGTAAATTCTGTTGAAATCGATGATTTCACCTTCAAATCTTCCAGGATCAATAATTTGAATGCATTTGAAACTGAAGTGGAGCAAGCCTCTAGAAATGTTTCTAGCTCCTAACTCCGCAAACATTCTAATTTCGCTGTGCGAGAAGTGGTTATCAAATCACTTTCTTGATATATCACACTACCTCATCAACATTACCTTCATTGTGAGACTTTGACTAACGAATTTTTCCACAAGTGCAAGCGAAAATCTGGAGAGAGAAATAGCCGCAAAAGATGTATGTGCATAGTCCAAAGGCAATTGCGAAATAATACCAAACTTCGCTTATATCACAAACAGCTTTCCCTACATAACTCCTCTGCACACTTAAAATAATGAGCAAACATACAACGACAGCTATCAAATGCATGAAATATCAAACGAAAATTGAGTTAAGAGTGAGTAAAAAGAATTCAAACCGAAAAAGGAAAATTCATGAAATTCACTCGTTGTGGCCACTCAGTCGAAATATAGACATCATGCATAGTGGTCGAAAAAAAATACTGACTGTATAAAGAAAGCACCAAAAAAATTTGGATTTTTTGTAACGACATAGTCAATGAAATTCTTTCCAGACTAAGTCTCCATTCGACGATGCATAAAATCGCGGTCTGATTGACCAAAAATCGCATAGTTGGAGCTCTATAAACAGCTATTAGTATCATCCCTCCAATGAACAAAGCAAAAAACAACGAAAAGAAGAGCTTGCTGACAATTAGCAATTGCTCCATTGCTGACTCCACAAATTGATCAATGCAAACTTTATCAAGACTAGCTATGTTTTCAACTAAAGTCTTTCAGACAACCCTTTTTGAAAGTCGTTCTCAGTTATAATTCTGTTCAGCAATAATCTATCTTTTTGTGGCCTCAGAGTGCCGCAAAAAAATTTTTTTTTGTTGCAACAAGTATGCCATCGAATTGATTCAAACATCAAGCGAAGTATTCCGCATCAAAACGGCATGCCAGATGATTATCAAGAAAATCAATTATCAGGCATACTGGGATTGAGCGTGTTCTCAAGAAACACTTGGAAACGAATGGTGTGAAATTTTACAATTAGCAGCCAAGAGCGACTGGAGCGTTTAACCCTGCTAATTCAGTGATTTTTTCACTTAATGGCGCTTGTAAATAGTACGGCATTGGTTTCTTTCAACAAGGGATCTCTTCCGCGGAAGTGACTAAACCGTAGGCACTGTAAAACTGGTGAGACTGGAAAGGCCAAACACTTGTATTGTATTGTATAAATGCTCATAAAGGATAAAAGCTCTCGGCGTTGATCAATCCCTGAGGGATGCGCCATGCATTCGACTTCATTTATAACTTCGTCTGAGGTGACTGAATGCATATCTGGCCTTTACAATGACTCGCGGAGGCCTCCCGCTGAATCGAGTCAGTGCTGCTTATCCTCCCAGACAAATCTGAGACATGTCTGGTACCAATTTACCGACCCCGGAGGGATGGATGGCTTGGTGAGCCATGAGCGCGAGGTCGAACCACTGACCTCGTGTGCGACGCAGAGCACCTCTAACCACTGCGCCACATGCGCTCATAAATGCTCATGCATGGATAAAATTAGCAATCAGATGTACTGAAATTTAGCAAGGTGTCAAGAAACACTAGAAAAGAAAGTTATGCAAAACGGAGTTTTTTCAGACGATATTTCCCCAGAAAATTACTAGATTAGAAAAAAGTTCCTAAACACGCAAAAAAATCAAATTCCATGTTCGTTTCTAACAATATCGGTTATTGTGACTCTAACGGAATATGTCAGGATTATTTCCGTGAGAAAACTGTATAACAAGCGTTGAAGGAAAAGTATCGGACACTGGTTAGTCTAAAGCATGCGCAGGTTCAACAAGACAGTGTCGAAATTTGAGACTGCACAGAAGACTAAGGAAAAGTTTGATGACTGGAGGAAGTCCAGGTCTTGCCATCTAGCCTCCAGTCCACTGTGCTGCGTCGTCTGATTCCGGTCTTTTGTGCTGCATGGAAATTTCTTGTGTGGACGCTGATCCAAGACATTTGATGAAGTTGAAGAGGCATGTCAGGAGTTTGTCGACTCAAAGTCTAAAGAATGGCATATCGAGGACATCCGAAAGGCCTTGATTCAAAGTAGGCATTTCATTTGTCCTTCTTAAAGCCTTTTTTAGAGCCAAAACACAGATGATTTGCATGTGCAGTTTTACCGTATTTGTAGTTCCTAGGCTAGCTGGTGGATTTTTTTTGTCAAAGATGTCGTTTCATCACCTGCATGATTTCTTAAGCGTTGACAACGACAATGAAAACGTGTGCGGCAAACGGCGCAAGGCACGGCGGATACAATGACGTTGTGGTAGTTTTCTTAGAAAACGTGGATATATATCGTCATTGAAGGAAATTTTGTCGCCAATAAATGGTAAAACATTATCCTGATTTGTTTGTCGATATTCACGACAGTGCGTGAATGCTCTCAACTCACCCCGGAACAGGATAACGTATAAATCATCATCACTGTTTGTGTGTAATTCTTAGCTTCTCACTTGTTGCTCTTATTGAGACGTAGACTTTGACTTAATAGCTTGGGGAAGAGAATTCTGTGAACCTTGCAACTTTTCTAGGTGTCGGCCATTTTTTGTGTTTTTGGGGCTCATTTGACAGCCCTCTTCTCTCGCATTATTGGTGTATAATTAATCAACTTATTTCAGAACTTAGAACAAACAAGCAAATAGGTTGTTCATGATGCGCGAATGGCTGTTGGGTTGAATGGAATCGATCTTTCGCCGAAAAAGTGACAGGAAGTGCTTGAAGTTGAAGGGAAGTACTTTGACTATTAGTGTTGTATTTGTTCGGGTGTAATAGGTGCAGAAGTAAATGTTTCATAAACGGTGAAGGTGAAGATGGTCATCTTCATTTGAAACCCAGCAACCATTCGTGCATCGTCAACAACCTAATTTGTTCGCTTGTAACCCCATTCTGAAATAAGTAGTTAAGTTAAATACCAATCAGTGCCGGAGAAGACGGGCTTCAAATGAGCCCAGAAACACAAAAAAATGGCGGAAACCCAAAAAAGTTACAAGCATTTTCTCAGAAATTTTTCCCCAGCTTATTACTTCACGAAACTACACTGCAACTCATTGCAGAGTGAATTAAGGTCAGTGTTTAGATGCAACTATTTTTCAGTAACGTAATATTCTGCACCATCTTTGAAGGCACATCTTCAAGTGAGCATATTGGGCTGGCAACTAAATGGTTACCGTGTTTCTGCATTATATGAAAAGTGGTTTTAAGATTTTCTTTTGTTTTGTTAACGTGTTCACCGACTTCCACCTGTGATTGAAAACAATTTATAGTGAGTAGTTATTTAGTTTCGCTATTTTCCAATGTATGAATGAGGGTACAAAAACATCATATCGTAATATTGCTGTTTGTGCTTTTATTTACTTTATTATTATTTCCCAACTTCAGCCATTCTGTTGATTTTAGAACATTACACATAATGAAAAAAAGCTAAATAAAAGGATTTATGTCATAACATCTTTTGCACAGTTTATTACAATCGCCTATGTAGGCAACATTAGTATGGTTGCGTTAGTGAACTCAAGTTTATCCTAATATATTAGAGTTTTATGCGCACAAAACAATACGTTAGGGTGTACAGATAAACATGACGCATCAAGGCAATACGAAAACCCACAGCTTTCCTAAAACGAGATAAAAATCCTACTAAAATACTGAAATCGCGCTCCGTTCTTCTAGTAGAGCTGCGCGCAGCGATCCAATTACAACAATCACCCAGTTATCACCTCAATATAAATTGGTAAACTTTCGTATGTGCAGAATGAATCCTTTGCCTTTCGAATTTGATTCTGATTCTCTTCAGTTAAAAAGCTTGCAGGAGAGTATACAAATAAAATACTGTTGTGTACATAACTTATGTGAACACAGGCCATACATTCATACTCTTCAACAAAAGCTGCAACTGACATCCATATTGTCGTCCATGTTTATCTTACATATTGCTTTTGTAATGGTATTAGACGTTTTTTCCAATGTTTTTGACACGTGTCGAATGCTATAACATGTACAGTGTTGTTTCTTACAGTTCCACCTTCACTTTTGAGTCGTTCTCACGAAAACGATAGACCAGTTTTATTGGAAAATAAGTCTTTGTGAATCAGGGCCGTTAATTTTCATAAAGTACCACTCACCGTGAGGTGCTTGTCTCAATTTCTATGCGTTTTTTAAATTCTTTTTGCAAACACAAAATTTTACTGAGACCGTTCACTCCCGTTTTGACACTGTTTACGTAGCATATTATGATTATAGGGCTGTTCATATAACTCACTCGACTTCTACATCTAACAGTTTGACCTCTAAACCCGATTTCAAATCGCCTTGTGGATGATCAATTCGATTGCGATATCTACGCTTTAACACTATGGTGCTGTGAATGTTCCATATTGCTGGATTGAAAAAACTGGCGATGTCTGATGAAGTAGATTTAGGCACAGTCAAATTGCTAAACTTTGGGAATGTTCAAGAAACTATTTAGAGAATGATTTTTTTTTGATGTGATAGGAAGACACTCCTCACGAAAGGATTACTTGTTCGAGTGGGCATAACCGATAAGCTGGCAGATTCCGTAATTACTGAGTTTCGGTTAACAAGATTAATGGAATGGAACTCAAAACGGCTCAGATTATCTCGTTTTCTCATAAGGCTATAGTCATTGCCATCACTTAAAATATTGAAATCCTTGTGATGAGTCAACATGCTCTGCCCATGCTCTTGCAATATCGTTGCTGGTAAAAATACGTCAAAGTTATTCATTTCGACGAGAAGCGCAATGTATGTACTGTATAAATTTTCTGGCATTTCTAAGATCTAAAAATCTAGACATTACGAAAATAACAGCAGAGAAATACCAATTGTCTTCAATGTTCGTCCAATGACAAACATTTTGCTTTAGATTCACAAAAATATCAACAACTAATCTTCAATGATATAGGAATATTGATGTCTTTGCATTGAATTTTGGAAACAAAATAGATATCCATTCAACCATAAGAATTCAAATTTAAATTTTTTTTTGCGTAACAGGTTGCAATGAAATCTGTGGTAAAGGGCCTGGAAGGCAATTTGGAGCTACAACATTTTCCTTCCACAGTGCGTTTGCGCAAATCTTCGGAAACTTTTTCACGATAAAGTAAGAAGAAGTGGTGCGAAAGAGTGTGGTTATCCTTATGTGCCTTTTAAGACGTCATCGGCCAGTGACAGACGCCACTAAAAGCCACCGTTCCACATTGGATCGCAAAAAGTTCTCGTTATTGTGACGTTGACTCTAAAGTTTTCTCTTAAAAAAAATGATGTGTACCTGATGGATTGTCGCTAAGGAAATGGTAAGAACGAAGTGGGTACGAAGAGACAGAATGATCTCTTTGAATCTTTATATGCGCCTTACTTATCACTAGCACGTACAGAAAGAAAAGGCATTTAGAAAACACCATGTAAATGAATCTTCTACAGATCGATGACAGATGTTTTAATTACGTTTGTTGTGCTGAGTGTGAGTTCAGAACGCTCATCTGAAGTTGAAGCCAAAAATCGTTTATTTACATGGAGCCAGAATAAGAAATAGGAAAAGGTATGCTTTTTAAATAATGTTAAAAAGGGAGGAGTGATTGGGGAAGAGAGAAGAAGAAGAAAGAGAAAAAAGGAAAAGACAGGAAAAGAAGTTTGTTGCGAAGGAACTGTTCGCGTACCATTAATAAGGGGTTTCATAGAACACATAAACCGTTTGCTTTATTCATGAGGGCTAATGCTCTTTGTCGGCAAATATGGGCAAATAAGCTTTCAAGACTATCTGCCTAGAATGAGGAGCTTTAAAAAAGTCGTCAAACATGAGAAAAACGGCGGAACGTAACGAGTAGAACTCTTTTAATTTATCAACCGAAAACCTCCTAGATCAATCAAGCAGAATGAAATTGATGCCCTTCGGAAAAGCAGCCTTATACTTGGAAGGAGCTGAGAAGAAGGAAATATCAATGGACGACTCATAAAGAAAGGGAAATACGTTGAAAAAAATTTTGTGCTCAATGAGATTGAAATCTAGATATGGATTTTTTTCCTATTTGAGTAATGAAGGTGTTCGGCTGACTGTGTTTGTGCGCAACGTGACCTTTCCAGGCTCTGAATTACACGAAATCGCACAAACTTCGACTGTCACAAGAAATTGTGTTCTAAAGTTTTGTGCTTGGTTTGAAAGAAAGAACAAGAAAGTGTAAAGTTATTCCTCTTCACAGACTGTTCATTGTCATTTGTATTTACTGCATAAGGAAGTGATTGCTTGCCTATGATGAGAATTATAGAGTAGATGTTCCTATACTTCTTAGACTAAGCTTCCTAATTTGATGTTTTCAATTTCAATAGATAAGTCAGGTGGGCTCTCCTGAAAAGCAAGTTCTCTGTTGAGAAAGCACGCTCACTTACTAGCGCTCCTCTGTCTCTGTTTGTTCAACGCATAGTCACTAGATGTTATCACTATTATCTCAACCACACCTCATTGCTCGGTATGTCCACAGTGACATAAGCTGTATTCCCTCAGGTGCAGTCATTCGTTGCTCGACCTGGACAATCAAACTTTGTGGTTGTGAAATGTGGTGCACATAGCGGTGGCGTAAGTGTACATCCAAGCCTCTAAACAGCCCTTTCTAAGAATAGATTGCTATGTAGAGTCAACTCAATATATTTCGAAGAACTTTATATTTGACTTCGGCAAAATAATCAGTATTTTTCTGCATTATGGCTTTGCGGCCGGTTAAAAGTACTATTAGGTAAGTGTTCCGACACCGTCTTCTTCAGAGCCGCAGAGATCCAAATCGGTGGTTCACAGGTTCTCTTGTTCCTTGCGACGGGGTATTCGTTTCCGTACCGAATTCAATCCAGTGAAAAGGAAAGATATTTAATAGCCATTTCATAAAAGTAGCCTTGGAAAAGTATAAGTTTGATCTCTTTTTCACCTTATGAGGCTTACAATATTCTACACTTGCAACATAATTCACGCAAAACACAATTTTTGATTTTAGAGTAAAGAAATCTGAGGGTGACACCTCGTGTTGATGCTTACCATCGCACCTGCGTTCTGTAAGTTCTCAAAGGTCTTGTTCACTGGTTATGAGAAGTGCACAAAGACAAGATTTCTAGTATTTTTACTGTTTTCCTACTGTGTTATAATGCTTCAAACATGATCACTTATGATGCTACAAATACACTCGAGAGAACTGAGTGGTGAGCAAAATTCGAAACGTTGGTTCAACTCCCAATTGAGGTCGAACTTTTGCTCATAACTCAATTGTCTCAAGTGAGCGAAGACAGTTTCATAATTTAAAATAAATCACTTAAAAAAAATGATCCCTTTAAAGACCTTGCCGACCTTTTCGAGAACTTCGTATTGACTGTTTGAAAGATCAGTCGACACGAGTGCGTTAAAACAGCTTGAGCCATGTTCAGTGCAAAAAAAGTTTTTAGACATGGTTACTTTCACTCAAATAATTGTTTATAGTTTTATTTCTAGCGCTTGTTTCCAAAGTTTCTGCCAGTTTTTTGCAATAAATGCGTATAACCTATAGGTTATTCTGAATATATTTCAATCGATTATAGTTAATGAGTCGAAAGGCACATGTTTTCTCAGATGTTGTTGATTATGTTGTTTTGAAGGATGTCTTGAATAGTCGATCAAAGAGTATTGTTATATAACCTCTGTAACAGCCGTAAATTGTGCAATCCACAGAAAATTACTTTGTAAGAATGCCATGGTGACTTTTCACCTTACGTTGAGTGCAAACAGTTCGGCGTTGATTTCTCTATATAGAGGATTTGTCTCCGAGAAACTGATTGGACCGAAAGACACTGTGCATTTGATGAGGTTGTAAAGCCAAAACATGTGTCTTGCACTATATAAGTGCCACAACAGACCTCATGAAAGGTTCAAAAGATTTCTAAGACTTTTGGGATACTGAGTGAGATACTTATGTCATTTAATACGTTTCATCTTACTTCAGTTAACTCATCTAGAACTCTCAAAATTGTAGACGCATAGAGGAGAACGTTCAAAAAACTTTGAACATCTACGGCCGTCAATCACCTTTTAGGGGTCTTCCTTCAATGTAGAGGTCTCAAGTGAAGATGGCCAATTCCCATGATGCCGACATTTTTTATCTTATCTTTACTGATCATTCTCCACACTCGACATTGGGAGCGTACTTACAGGAAAACAGATCCGTTTTCATAAGTCAATAGCACACTTGATCATAATGTTTGAAAATAAATTTGAAGATTGATTTATTTTTGACGCTATTCAGTAAAATTTAGCTACAGAATAATGCTAGTTCTTGATGGGCTCATGAGTAGAATTTTGATTGGAGCTTCGAAGTGATGTTGCTGTGAGCCATATTGTGTAATCCTTCTCCCTCTCCAAAATACGTGTGACGCACGGTCAGAGGTGCTGTGCAACACATTTGTGATCAATCATTCGATTTGATGGCTCGACCAAGAGCATAAAGCTTACCAAGATCCCATCAATCCAGGGTTGGTAATTGTTAATAGAAGTATTTATGAGGATATCAGCACTGACTTCTTTGCGAATCATAGTAAAAGCCAGATACGAATCAGTAGCCTCAAACGATGGTAGATGACTACAAATGCATGGAGTATCTTTTGAGGGCTAGTCAATGCCGAGAGCTTTAGCCTTTCATTTTTGATCCTTTTCCACTATATCTTTCATGGCCAATAGTAACGAAACATTTTCTCGATTGTAGGAAAGCAAAACTATTTCTGTAACTTTTTATTTGCGAAATTCTTTATTGCTTCCAAAGAGATCACAAATTCAGCATATGTAATGTTGCACGCCTCAATGTAATTTACTGGATTTTATGAGTAACCAACACTGATGTGATTTTTCAGTTTATTGTTGCTATACTGATAGAAAAAATATCGTTAAAATGAAAATGCTCGCCTCAAACACATCGATGTTCAGTTTCAATTTCCGCCGACAGTGGCAGTTGCCGAGAAGAAATGGGATCCAAATGGAGCCGATACTAACATTCGAAGTGCTATGTCTACTACACTTTGCCACATCGATCTCGACCAATTCGCCATGACGATGTTTGTGTTCTGCACAGATTCCTTTTCTAGAAACGAAGCTTCATGGAGAAAGAAAGCTGATCTAACCGAGAGAGTTCCTGAGATTGTCGTATGATTTTGGGGAATAGGCGTTATTGCTACCATCATGATCACTGGCACGCTACATGGCATCATTTGGTTGGCTCTTATTGCCATAAGTCCATTGCAAAATCCTGTCACAGTGTTGTCGACAATAATGCACTTCTGTTCATTCATCTTCACTAAAAAGACTGTTAAATTTGGGAAGAGAGCTTCACTCGTCGTAGTGGAAAATTGCTTAGAGTTAAGAACAGTTTCGAGAATTGACTACCTTAATACTCTTCAGACTCTTTCCACCCATCACGCGTTGAATACTATGTTTCAGAAGAAGATATGAAAACTCACACAAAGCAAATGTCTTCAATTCTGAAGGTTTTATTTTCAGGCACTTCAATAGTTTTTTTTTGCTATCGACTGCTTTTCTACAGACCCGCTCAAAATGATTTAATCTGATAAGGATATGACATATTTTGAGCCATAGGTCTAGTGCTATATGAGCGCCTATTTCGTCCTATTGGGACTCATCAGTAGCACCCTCAATCGGTTCCGTCGATCCCAATTATTGATTTAATCCTTATCAGATTAAATCATTTTGAGCGGGTCTGTAAAAAAGCAGTCGATAGCAGAAGTATAGTTCATTTTAAAAGCCGTAAGCTCGACTGCCGGTCACCACAAAGTCAGGTAATACCATCGTCCTACTTTGGGTGCTTAATTTTACTCGGCGTCGGTTCCTTTAGAGGATTATTTCACTTCAAGGGATCGACGGAACCGAGGGAGGGTGCTACTGATGAGTCCCAATAGGACGAAATAGGCGCCTATATAGGACTAGACCTATGGCTCAAAATATGTCATATCCTTATCAGTTTTTTTTTGTTCAAAACATTTCCAATAATCTTTGCATAAATTGTTTTTTGAGCAGCAGTAAAGGCAGTGTACTTACCAGGAATGGCACATTTCTCTTGGAGTTTTTGAAATGGATGCTCATATGGATAACCTACCCATATCCGTCGCTGGATTTAGTACAACATCTTGGCATTGAATTGGTGCGTAAACGACTCTAACTTCAAGTTGACCCAAAATGGCCGAGATCAAAGCATCAGGTATGAGTGCACTACGGCCTTGGTGTTCGAGAGCATCAAAGACCTGTAGAATATCTTTTCAATAGTTTAAAGAGCTTGTTTGAAAATATATTGAGTCAAATTATGCGGAGCTACGCAAATCAGGTTAATACCTGGTGACTGATTAATTGTCCGAAAGTATGAAGTCTTTTCCTTCACCTTCGAAAATATTGGCAGAAATTGCGAGTCAAAGGTTTTATACTTACTGCTTGCATTACAAGACGTTCTACAAATCCATTTGCTCTTGCCTCGTTCGCTGCTATACCCGGAACCCAAGCAGAAACTTCAGGCTTTCCAGCGTAAGCCATGGCGACAGGCAAAGTCGTCAAGCCCGTGACAGTGAACGTCCTAGTGCTTGCTGCAAAGCAATTTCGTAACATTTTAGTGAAAAACTCAAATGTAATTCAATATGCAAGATGATTTTCAAGACATTTTCATACTACTTTAAACTGAAAATTGATTAATCAAAAGGCTTTGATTGCAAGATCTCTGATGCAGTGATTAAATGTCAGATATATTTATTCCGACTGAGGGCGTTGTGGCCGAGTGGTTGTGATGTTCGTCGCGGTGCCCGTGCAGACGAGCCCCACCCCAGCACTCTCCGACAGTCAACAACAACGCCCTATGGAACGCCACAGTCAGGCTGTTCTCGAAATTGCAAGGAGACCTGCTTGCCCAGAATTCCAGATCACTCAAGAAAAAGACGAAAAGCAAATTTAACGTCAGAAGTATTGCGATCCGCACGATCAAAAGCTTTCAATGATGGCTCGCGTGAATAGGTGAAAAAATTCATTCTGATTAGATCTCAAAGCTTGTATGAAAGGTGAGAGATGTGTAGCGTCATAACAATTTTTCGTTGGTTACCTTGACCTGCAGGTATCACTCCACATCCAAACACTGTCCAGATTGTGACTAAGAGCAGAATCACGAAACGAACTGTTTGAGGTCTCGACATGTACATAGGAATGTTCCTTTTCGCTTTTAAAAATCTGAACAAATATTGCAGACTCTTCTGGATGCCTATTTACATCTCTTGCATAAGATCATTCGCAAAGCAACAAAGAATTTGGCTCTCAGCACTTATACGTGAGTGGTGTCACCATGATAACTGACAGAATCTGCTGTTTAGCGCACAGGGAGATCGCCTGATGAGGTAACTTTATGTGAAACGTTGAGTAACAAGAAGTTGCGGGAAGAGACCACTTAAACAGACATTTCAAAGAATACGTCTGTTCTTCATATGACGTAGCTTGAAAATTGGTTCCGCCTTCTCATTTCTAATGCTGAAATATGAAATCGCAACTTTCCCAGCAATAAAACATTCGTATTTGGCAAAATGCCAAAATTACAAGTGCATTTTGGAAAAGCAGCCGTAAAAGTGGAGACTTAAGCGAAACCAATCTTTTTCTAACATCGACACAAAACTCCAATTTATTGCTCTAAATATGAGGCAACATAAATTAACCCATTCGGGTGGGCAATGGAATCGGTGCGTGCAGTGCGAATCCCAAGACGGTGCGCGATTTCGCAATTAATTAGGTTTTTGCCTTCCGTTTCGAGATAATTTCTGGACTACTCGTTCTGCTTTGGTACAACACGGTTTATCTCTACAAGTCTATATGCTTTTGTAGTATTTGAGGCTCTTGTGTATAAAAAACGCTATTTTACTGCGCAGTTGCGCTGCCAATGTCATTCAGTCGATTGTAATAAAATGCACAGAGGAGATCACCAGGTCTTCAGATTCTGGTGTCCATTAATATATACAATACCTAAAAGTCGTTTGAAAATTAGGAAACAATGAATAGTTTGTCAGAAATGGCGATGCATACTGCATGCGCTTCCACTTTATTTGTAACTCTCAAAAATCAATAGTTATTAGTGCATTACAGGTTGGAATCTATATAGAAATATAAAATAGATTTTCATCTATAGCTCTATGAGTATTTTTTTCATAACCACTTATACTTCAACATGAACATTATTCGGTGTTGTAACCTTTGCACTAAACATGTCCATTCTTCATAATCTTCGTGATTTTTTGATTACTCTTAAGCGATTCTCTATATTTCTCTCAAATTCCAACTGCTCAAAATAACTTTAATGCGACAACATAAAGGCGGTTGCTGATGTCCACCAGTAAGCCAAAAAACGTGGGTCCGCCCAGCTGGTTCTCATGGATATTCTCCTCCAAATCACTGCTTGCATATATAGACTATGTTGATATCAACAAATTATTTGTAGTTCATGTGTGCAAAGAGGAGTCAAACAAAGCATTGCAAAATTTCTCGTTTGTTCATTGTTGTCACTCGGCATTCACTGCGCCTTTGTAAGTGGTCGTGAAGAAATTTCGAGTCAACTTGACGTCCCCTTCTCAACTCCAAAGGGAAGAAACTCTTGAAACTTTAGCCATTTTTATACTGTATTGTGTCTAATCATATCATGAGGACGCCGATGAAGATATTGGAGTAATCAAAGAAGTTATCGTCGACCAGAATTTTGTTCTACTCCTCGATCTCGATCACAGATGCTCGAAATGTAAGTTCAAGTGCAGGAGACCAATCGACTTCTACAGACTGCATATGCCCAACCTATGAGATTCGATTATAGAATAGACGGTACTTTCCAGTTATAAAAGGGCAAATGAAAACTAATCTCATTCCATGGAGAGAAACTTTTTATAGAAATGTTGGTAACCATTCGAAAGCGGAGATTTCAGGTTACAGTTGCAAGCCCCCGATTTTCTAGTGAGACTTTATTTAAGATTACTATAGGAGAAGATTTCTTGGCTTCAGACAGGCATATTTCTCAGCAGACAGAGCTCTTTCTATGGACTCTAGTAATCATTCGATAGCATGATCGCTTGTGATTCCAACGTTGAGCTAATATCCTGATAAGGCCGTTTCTTTGAAACACAACAGGTAAAACAAGTTAGATTTCCATCCTTGATTAATGGCTTCTTTCGCCAACTCACGTGCGGCTGGCTGATGCAGCTTTGCTCTATGACGCAAAGACCATCGATTTTCGAGCACATGAACGTGTGGAGAAGTAACGCGTCAACAGTTCGCGTGGTCGCCTCACTCACAAGCGCATAAATGTCCTAATAGCCCAAGGAAAGCTCTGTCCAGCGAGAAATATGCCTGTCTGGAGCCAAAAAATCTCCTCCTGTAGCAACGTCAAAAAAAGTCCTTTTCGAAAATCGGCGACGTGAGGTAGTAGAAAAAGTATGGCATCACTAAAACAATTCAAAAATTAGGTAAATAATATGATAATTGCTAAGAAGTGCTCCACAAAATATTACATGTGAACTCTATCAAGGCGTGCTCCGGTTGGACACTAAAAGTTCTTTCTATAGCCTTCCTTTTGAGAGTTCAAAAAAGCATAATAGAAAGTGTATTTTAGAGTTACTTCAATAGTAGGCTCTCACAATTTCGTTGAAAGAATTATGAAAGAGTTAAAATATCTCTCATTGCTTAGGATACCGTTTTTTGTATTGAAATGTAGAGAATTTTAGGATAACTGGGTGTTCTCTTTACTAGAAACCCTCTTGCGAACTTCCTTATATGATGATCTATTTCATTTTTTTTCAAGATCAAAATTCTACTATATAACTGCTAACAAAGTCTTCTGTGGGATTTAAACAACGGGAGAACGCCCAAAGCAAGATGTTGTACTCTTTTCGTTAGTAGAGCATATAATGAATGTTTTTTGCAAAAGAAGCTTAGTATAGAAATCAGCATTTCTCAAGCTATCAAGTGACTACAAAAATATAAATGAAATACGACTAAAATGTTTAGTAACAGTTCGAAATAAGCTCCTACCTACAAGGGCATGTTTTGCAACAGAAACATGAAGAACGTTTCAACATATGGCCGTTCTCTCCACTATTAATACCTTTACAGATTCTCTTTGTAATATTTAACTTCTCCGTAGCCAAAATTTCAACGAAAAGCTATTCAGGGCGTCAGCAAAGTAAATGAAGCGAACCGACTACATAATTTTATTTTTGTTGTTACAACGAAATATGGGGGTCTGTTTTCGAAAATCAAGCACATTATTGAAGTCTCAGAAACTCCAGCTTCCGAATGCTCACTAGATATTTCGGGAAATTTTTTTGTCCACTGAGAAAGGTTTTCAACAGTGGTTCACCACCACAGGTAGATGATGTTCGAAGCGGGTCAAATAAAATATCGGTACATGTTGGCGTATGGGCTTGAATATGAGATTATTACGAGATTTGAAGGTTCAGGAGGTTTCTACTATGCATGCATTTGAATCTATGTGCATCAATTAAGAGTGGCCAAAGCATTTTTTCGTATTTTGTGAGTCTAATGAAAAAATTTTCAAGCACTGTTTAGAAGGCAGTGATGGAACACGCACCGCTGAGATCAAAGAATTCTTTCACTCCCACTGGATGACTAATGGTAAGCATTGTATAACTTGTGCGGAAAAGGTTCATGACCTTCTCAGATACCCGTGCTCATGTAACGAATTCTTCCCTTTGATTTGAGTAGCTTCAGGATTATCTCGTGGACCCTGTTAGGACCCACTTCTCAGAATGGATGACGGGCTTCAGTTCCATAGCATCAAAGATATAATTGAGGTCTATCGAAATAAATATTCTTTTCGTCCATCAATTGTTGCTGGCAGATTAGCCTCTCCTGTTGTACCATGGTGCCAAACGAATACCATAAAGCATGCAAAAGTATCGTCTACAAAACGGAAGGAAAATGTTGTTACAGAACTGCACGCCGCTCAGAAATTAATTGAGACAATTTAAAACTGCTTATTCAGCTATATTTAGAGATAAATTTTTCGTGAAAGAGCCGATAGTTCTAGGAGACTGACGGCGCATTTATTTCTCGTTTTCGAGCAAAAAACATAAGATTTCACGTTGTCAATCAGAGAGTCCTTGCTAAGAAAGTGGAACAGAGAAAAATCATAGCCTTCTCCAATCATGGACGATCCCACTCTGAGCAAATACCTAGGATTGAGCAAAAAGATCCGGGAAATCTTTGAAAGTTTTGTTTTTATATGCGAATTAACAACAACAACTGTTCTCCGGAGTATAGACCATCATTGCCCACGACTTTCTCCCATCGCCCTACAAGATTCCGGATTTGCTCCAAGTACCATTTCGGCTCCTACGAATCGAAAAAGTCTGACATGCTTTTTCAACTCCACCATCAAAAGTGTTATATTGATCGAAAGAGCCATAATCAGATAAAGCTCATGCGGATTCTGACGAGCCTTCGTGGACATAGTCAAATTGGTGTAACTTGTTGACAACGGTCCGCTGCGAAACACCGAGGTCTTCAACACATCACGAGTTCTCAATAAAGGGTCAGCATCCAAAGTGGGTTGCAAGCCACTTTAAAAAACAGATGGCAGGCCAGAGCGAGGTATGTCTTCGAAATCAAATTTCCATTCTGTGAATAGCTTAAATCATCTGCCTAAAGCCGATTTTGTCGCCTTACCGGCCCTTTCACCCTCATTAATCATTATCGACGGCTTTAAAATATTGTTAAAACTTTGCATTAATGGCGGATCAAAGCGCGCTAAGCATACTGTCTCATGGTCATTCTGCAGCTGAAATCAGTGAGCTAGATAAATATATACAAAACTATCAATAGAAAAAGACACAAAGATGTAAAAAATGAAACATTCAAAAATTATTCAGAACTTTCTGCTCTACCTAATATTAGTTTCTTACCTGTTACCTAAGTAAAAATTTCGAAACTAACGTGCTTGAAAATCCGCTTCACGAATAGTAATATTGTAAGTGACAGAAAAGTTTCTTTAGTATCTAATCGTGAAAATGTATGCCAATAGACAGTCACTCATCTGAGCTGACACTTGTTTGAGAGACTAAGCGGCTGAAGTTGGTCACAGTCATCACATTTAGACAAATCTAACTGGGTGAAGCGCCTCACAAACGATGTAGCTTCTTCAAGGTCGTCTTTGTATATGTAATCACAGTCATACTAAGATGACCTGACATCATGTAGTGTAATGATTTCTAGGTCACTATTGAAAGTTATTATTTCTTCCTTTGATGTTAATGCAGCTTGTAGTAATCAAATTACCATCGGCTCGTATCTTACAAAACGTAATGGTATTCATGTTTGACCGGTGTTTCAGGGAGCGAATAAAGCACCTATCTCTAGCGATAACATTCTCCAACAAAGTTTTTTTTCTTCTACCGGCAGGTAGAATGACTCAGATTATATCACAACAAACCTCAACCCTTCCGGTAGTGGCGATTACTACCAGGTGATTAGGAAATTCGTGAATGCTCACCATTTGGTTCTTCATAATTTTTAAAAACTTACTGTACAATAAGTGATCGATCTGGTCGAATTCGATAGTTTTAGTCATCGATGCTTTACTGAGAACAAAACTTATAGATTGAATCTAAAGAGAACCTGGGTAATTTGAAAAAGCACTGATCAGATAAAATAAAAAAATTCATGCTTGTGTTTCTCTTCAACCAATTCAAACACTTTTCTCTTTTCCGTACTTAGAACGGTGGATTTCTGGTGTCATCTCATTCCGCGCCTGTTTCTGAATCGCTTCAGCGGAATCCTGTGTAAGATTCTCTTATGGGTATTGATCGACCTCTTGGGCGACAAAGAAAATTTTGTAGTCATACTAAATGGGAGTCCGACAAAAACACTGAAGATGGAGAAATTGGACTCCTCGCCCTTGAAAATTCATTCTAACTTCAAGACTAAGCTTGCTGTTCAAAAATAATCCTGTAGTACGTTCTAATGAAAAGTAAAAGGTGACGTTTTGCAAGCGCAATTCAATTTTTTCAATTGAAAAAGGATTGTTCGAGATCATATGCTTAGATGCGATTCTTATGCACTCTCGTGCTAGAAGCAACTTGAATTGCTTTTAAAAAATTTTTGTGAGCGCATTTGTAGGTGAAATAAAGCTCAACTGATTTGAAAATCACCACGAATGGAATTTATTTTTGTCGCGTGCAACGATATTTCAAAGATTTCGCTCATGAGCCTTGGGTTTTTTCTAAAAAAGACTTATTCCATTAGATAATTAGTTTTGATTCAATAGCTTAAAAAATGCAAATTCCAGTACCAATGTTGGCTTTAGGAAAAGACATCTTCTGCTTATTCCACTGGGAAAAATAATAAATTGTTGCAACATCATTGAACAAAACCAATCGAAAAAAATTTGTACAAGTCAACATTCCTCATTTTATGTTCACCAAAACGATTTGCAACCTTTACATTGTGTACACTAACCATTTTGTACATCCTAAGAAGTTGAACAGTCTCCATATTCCACAGCTGTCTATCTTTAAACCATTACAACCTGGATAATGCAATATGACTTCATAGCTATAATACACAGAATGCAATCCCCACATTGATTGTGGGACTTATTTACAAATAAATTTTGTGAGAAGTATATAAGCAGCCTCTACAAACGTAGTTCTTACAATGGCTACTCGTTGTAAAAACTTTTTTAACTTTTTTTCTGGGCCCAAGCACATTGCCCAGCCTTTACAAACTTTCGATAACAATCAGTACATCGTCTACGTTGCTATGGCAATGTTAATGGCCTTTCGAGAAAGCGACTGAATGTCGGCTGAGTAGTAACGTCGAATCCTAAGTAGTTCTGGAACACTTTCATTTTGAATTTTTTGAGTTTAATATACTGGTCGTAGTCACAGCAGATCCGCCAAGCGTTGAACACACTTGTAACAAAGTGGAATAATAGACAAACATACCTAAACTAGATTAACTAGATTGTGAAGCAACGAAACAGCAAGGTGCTCTTACCAATTCTTTGTTTTTCAAGGGATTGGCGAGTGTGTTCTTTCATTAGATCTATCACAACACCGTCTGCAAGACGCCCGGGTGGGTAAGGATTTGTGCCTACTCCTGCGTAAATACCCGCTTGATATGTATACAAACTTTCGCCCAAACTTTGAGCAACTTCATTCCACTTTTGCTTCGCTTCAAAGGAACGTACTTTAGCAGTCTAGATCTTCTTTGAATCGCACCATTGATTCGTCAATGCATAAAATTCTTCCTGGTTTATATACGTTTCTGCAATTCCTCCTTACCAATTTAGCAACGGACGTATCTTATACAAGGGCTCTTCTGGATAGCGCCACTCACTGTTTGTTGGATGTAAGTGATATAGGACGTTCAAAAACCTATTTATAGTCATGATGTTCGGTACCAAATTAAGGTTATGGAAAAATGGATTGTTGCTCCAATAATCTTTCGCATCGTGCAGTAAGACTATACTCATCTAAAGACACAAACCAGTGACTTTTTTCATTCGTCGTTCGTCGTATTTTCCCACTCCACGTTTCTCTGATGGCTATGAACTTTAACTCCTTTGCAATCAATTCCCAAACATCTGTCATGAAAAGTTCGTAGTTCGCTCATTGTAGTAGCGTAGAAGTCGCTTTGAAGACGTCCTCTTAGCTCTTTGGAAGGAAGGATGTTGCGGACACCACATTTGTCGACCACTCATCCACCAAACCCACTGCATCGATAATAGTTGAATCTCCTTGTACTTGACTAGCTAAGTTACTTTCCCCTGTCCTATCAGTTGCATCTTGCGCGTAGTTCTTTTGATTGTTCCATTTCTCGTCATCGCCTTCATCGCCGCTGGACAAAAGCACACTACCTTATGCACACTACATTTTCAGTAGGACATCTACAGTCATCAGCAGCAGCTTCACCATGTCTACATCCTGCACAATATTAGATCGCGTTATACGATTCAGATTCCCTAATATATACATTGGAACGGTATCTTGATGCTATAGCAGAACTGCCATATCTTGCGATCTCGGTACAACACACAATCCAATACCTTGTGAAGGTACTTGCATCCATTGTGGGATCAGCAGAAGTGTGTACCTAAACTGTGAGTAAAACTTAGCGTGCTGAGACAACGGTAAAATGCGAATTCATTACCTGCTAGTTTTCTTAAAGGCAAATGTCCCTTTTTGATCAAATCCTTTACAATACATAGGTATCCCTCCATGTCTTCTTCACATACCACAGCTATGATAAGAGAAGTCAAGCGAAACTACGCATTTATGTGAGCGGGCTCTAAAGTGCACTAGTGATCACAAAAAATATTAAGAAATATCGACGAAGTGGGATGGTATGCAATGAGCAACGCCATTTTTGACGAACTAATGATTGTTTTACAAATTTCAGTCGGTACGACAAATTATGTGTATTTTATGCAATAACTTATGCTTAAATTGGAAGAAATGAAAGACAAATTCGATCTCGTAGCTCACTATAAATGAAATATCATAGAAATGTTTGATTAGGTTATAAATATAGCCTTAACATAAATACTTGGGTCATCCTTTTGAAGAATCATAAATCAATCAGTCACGATATTTTCAATAAAAATAACCTTACTAAACTCTGTTCTATCATATTTGACCATCCATTGACAAATAAATCCCATTTCTTGACAGCAAAATAGGAACTTTTAATAAAAAACCACCACATTAGCCTTGGAGCAGACGCCGGCAGCCTCTCTTCATAGTCGCACTCGGCGCCCGTCGCTGAAAATGGCGCGTTCGCAAATGAATATAATTCGTGTCTGGATGCGCATTGATACTCGGCGTTGTTATTTGCCTTATGATCAACAATATAAACGTTTAACTACCCAAATTTGAGCTGTACTATTCGCACAGTAGCCTCATAATGGACAAGTGCCGAAATAACGGTTAAAAGAATAGAGCTCTCGGCGTTGATCAACCTTTGAAGGATGCGCTATACATTCGTCTTCAATTTTTAACTTCGTCTGAGATGATAAAATGCATATCTGCCTTTTACAATGACCCGCTGTGGCCTCCCGCTGTACCGAATCAGTGCTGTTTATCCTCCCAGACAAGCCTGAGACCATTCTAGTACCAAGATACTGTCCCCGGAATGGTTGTAAAGTTTGGTGAGTCATGAACACACGAACGAATCATTGACCTAGTGAGCGGCGCAGAGCACCCCTAATCACTGAGCCAAATGCTTTCCTGCAACCAAAATATTTTTCACAATTTCATAAGTTTTGCATGAAAGCGTTCTCGGTAGATTTCTATGAAGCTATACATCTCGCATTTCATTTAGAGGCTGTTGAAATTTCCACACATCTCATATAAGATAGAGAAATTCTCTGCTTCTTTTTCAAAACTTCAAAAAAGTTTCAAATTTTGTTTTGTCTTACCAATACATTGTAATGTTCTTATAGGCCTCGCTCAGAGCAACAATATTCTGATAGCATATCTTCCGCTTATCATCATCTGTTTTGTCAATTTCGTGAAATCGAATTAAAAGCACTGTTAACTTTGTAGAATGTGCGGCCCATTGATGGGTTTTTTATAAAGGCTACAAGATTAATCAGTTTCACGATGCAACAGCTCCTTGTTGTAGCAGTTTCATTTTGCCAAAGCATTTTCTCTGCGCTTTGAGCGGTAAACTGCTTTAACTCGGTGAATTTCATCGAATGCGAAACATCTCATAGTAAGGGTCAACTCCTATGACTTTGGTAATCTCATAATTAGGAAAATTTTCAAATGAGAATTACATTTTTTACTATTCTTTAAAAACTTCGCATTCATATGGTTATCTTAGTCTCTCAGACTATTACCTTGTTTTCACCAAGATAGGGACTGTTCCAGTAATGGCTTTTTTCACTAATCCTGTGTATCGAGGTATACAACAGTTAGCAAATACGGTTGATTAGCAGAAGCAAAGACGACAGTTATAAAAATGTTTCTACAAGAATTACTCAAAACAATTGCTTCACCAAACATTCTGCCTGCAATCTTGGAGATAATCGGGTCGCAAGTTATACTATGTTGAAGCAGGGCATTGGTAGGGGATCCAAACGAAAACTTTGCTTCTTGATGAACAACATCTATGAACACTGCTGTCCAATCTTCATATGGAGACGTATGCATCTAATCCCTGTATTCTTTATCTGCTATCACTGTGAACTATGAAGGCTCTGAAGACCGACTGTTCTTAAACCTCCGCAATACCCATCAATTACATACTCATCGTTGATTTACCAACTAGCACGAGGATAACTAGAAGGACTTTACTCGGCTAAAGTTTTGACGTTTCTGTCTTATTCACTATGAAAACGGTTTGCCATCAAAGATTATCTCATAACCGTAATGTATTGATAAGTATAGTAAGAAAAAGCCAAAAGAGTGTAACTTTTGTTGGTTTGGAATTTGGTGCCAATTTATTGTGAGTCGGACATTCTGCTTCCTTTATGTCCATCCATAAATTGAATAAGACGTCTCCTTCTCAAATGTGCATTTTCACGGCGTTTCGTTCTGCATTTTCTTATTTGTATGTAAGCTGATAGTTATTGTCTCTTCAAAAAAAGGATGAACGAAGCGGATTTCAGCCGGTACCATAGAGAAATCAGCGCATTTGATGATTTCCCGTTATCACGTACATTGTTCCCATTTAACACTTAGCACGCATCATTTCTCATCTACTTTCCCAAATGCTTCAGAGTAGGAAATTTTTCAACGCCGGTAACTATCGTAGTGAGGAAGATAACTGAGAAATTTTCGCTTGGTTAGGCAGCTCAAGTGTGCGCAAAACTCTTTGAAAAGACAAAAACCTTTGGGGTGCATACGGAATAGGGTTGCAGGTAAACTAATGCTTAAGAAAATCACCGCTGTGTTCTAAAAAACTAACGAAAAGAAAATTCGATCCCTACTTGATTCTTGCTAAGGTAATATTTCAAAATTTTTTAGAAGTGATTTTAATAGAGTGATCAATATGGTAGACAAGGGCATGCTCCGACGCGTTTGTTCCTAATTCCCCTGCTCACTTTCACTACCGTGTCGGGATGTGGAAAACTTCCAGGTGGACCAAATACTAGTAAAGATTTGTTTTGAGTTCCAAAAATTTTGTTTCATTCAATCCATCTACATTTTAAATTTTTTTTCATATACATTGGTAAACTCAGTATTTTTAGTATTCACTACCATCGAGGTATACAATGAATATCACGCCATAAAAATAGATTGGCTCACAGACTAGAAATAAAGAAACTTATTTTTCTAGACTCATAGCACCATTTAAGTGCATAAATCACTTATTTGCCTGGGTTTACTAATTTTGATTCTGACTCTATCATTGAAACAGTCAGATTTATTTGAGATTTATTCACTCAGTCGAATACGAAGACAATTTAGTTGCAGTGAGTTCAAGGACCTTTAACGTTTCCGGTTTCTCTTTGCTGGTGGCTATGACTTTTTCTTTTCTAGCTGGTGCAACTGCTCAGATCGCCGGTATTTTAACGAGTACAGATGCAGCAAGAGCATTTGTGATACGCACTGTGATGCAGGCTGTCAGTTCATGCTTGTTCGAATGGGTTGACCAAGAGCATCAATCTTGGAAGAGTTCACCAACAATTTATATTGATACTAATTGTACAACTCCACATATTTTTGTTGAAAGCTCCCGTATAAATTTACTAGTTGCCAACTAATTGATATTAAGGTATTTCATGTTCTCGAACAGCAAGGCGAGACGCCGGCCTGCCGGACTCCATAATCCCATCTATTTTGAATCAGCTCACAGTCAACATAAACTACTCACCACTGGAATGCAAAGATGTGGTAATTAACCATCCCAACCCTGCAGCGGATATTCCTAGTGGTTTCAACTATTAGTGCCCGTTCGGCAGATTCAAAGCGCATGTTCAGGAAATACCCGTTTTAACAAGAAGGCATTGCAAGTCCTCCTAGCTTAGCATTTTTCTCTAAAAGGCATAAAGGCTTTTTAGGGATAACATGCACATTCATCTGGTCGTTTTTCTTCAAAAAGTTGCGTTGATTTGTGAGAACATTTCACGTCGCCGCTTCTCAAAAAATAAGTCTACAGCATTGCTTTCTGCAAGGCTAATCATGAGCATTGACGCATACCTTTCCAAAGTCAAATCACATTATGAAGTAGTTTGGAATTATTCAATAATGTTTAAAGGTGTGCAAAACTTTTAACTTTGTGCGAAAGTTGTACTCAACTTCGTTCATTTCGGAGAAACTAAGCAGAATGAAGTTCGGAATGGCATTGGTTGGCATGCGCCATGGAAAGGGTGGAATACGAGTTTAACTCCCGCCCAGGGTCCCAAGTCTCACAAGACACTCAGCATTAGCAGATTTATAGTAACAACGTGGTACCACTGCTAAAGAGTAATTTAATAACTGTTCTCGACTCTTAAATTTTTGTGATTGTCTAACTATACAGCAATCTCGAAAACATTGTAAGTCTTACGTCAAGTTCACAATAACTACGCTTAGGTGCACTGAAACAATTTGAATGTGTTAGCATACAAAAAACAAGTAAAACGAAGAGCACAGACTCATTGAAGAGAAATTAAAATACTTTTTTTCTATGAAAGTAAGCTTTTTGCAGCGAATGCCTATTCTTTAAAAAGAGAACTCACCTACAAAAATTGGATCTCATGGTTAGAATTTCTTATCAGATATAAACATATGAATAAGCAAATTACTTACAGTTTCGATGGATGCGAGGCCGAAGTGCATAATCTTCGGCAATACAGTGACTGCACTGTGCAATAGAGCCATGTGTAGGCTAGACGCTACCGACCAAAACAATTTGGCAGATGCAAATTCTAGTACTCACTTGATGGCTTCAGGAACTCCCATGGTTTGATTTCACTTTTTTTCAATTTTGTAGAAGAATAGATCTTTATAGACTACAAACATTAACATGTCGATTTGATCGAGACAGATGCGGCAAAGCATGGTGAACAGGGTGCTCCGAGCTTTGACATCAGGTCCTCTTGGATCGCAATTCTCGGCAGTAGCCACTGTCTCGTAAAATGAAAAACGCTGAAGAATGCTTCTATTGAACGATACGCTTAAGTGATTGTTTTGATATGTTGTCTTATGAAAGTAATGAACTATTAATGAAAAATCTGTTCAATAATCAAAAGAAGTAATAAATTCCAGTAAAGTGTACGAGATGGAGAACCTTCGAGGCTCCAGTGATGATGAACGGGGAAAAACTTTTTAGGTTGCAGTTAATAGAATATCTCTCAAAAAGTTATATAAGTTATGTCGAGAATGTCAGTATTAGAATCACTGAAGATTCTAGGGCAAATTGCTCGGTGAACCGTTGCTACAGGGAACACCGTGAAACAAAACGGCTATATATAGAACGCTCTCTTCTTAATAAGGTCCTCTACCAACGTTTCTGATGGAGCAATGCTTTTCCTTTACAAAGCAAATATTTCATTGTGTTGATCATGTGTGAACGATTTGTTGGTAATCTCGACACTCAGTGCATGAACTGTGAAGGGTAATAGAGAAATATATTTCACGCCACTCAAAAATTATCAAAGCAAAATTTTACTCAATTTTTGTTGTGTGAACAAACCAATTGTCTTAGATTGTTGCGTGCTCAAATTTCTTCTCAATTCGTGGACCCCCGATTCTGAGCAAATGTGATCAGCCAGTAACTGGTTTATTATTCTGAAAATCAGTATCAAAGCGACTACTATTTAAACGGCAGGAAAATGCTGTTTCTATGTCGCGATGCCATGACATGAACATCTGATTGGTATGGATTTGAAGACTTTCTAGCATTCATGCGATTACTCAGTACCACGGAATCACGTGATCAGCACAAGACGAATCTTCTGCTGAATGGCTGTCACATCACAGCGTAATAATGCAGCTCGGTGATTATTCAGTATCTCGTAGTTTTCATTTGGGCCAACATGTCGTGTGGTCAATTAAATGAGCCAACTTATAGAGCCCGATATACGTGCTTCGACCTTGATAGTCTGATCAGCCGAGCGGTACTCTTCATCTTTAGCCAATCCTCTCGGGGATTTCCTGTACTTAGAGTTACAAATAAGAATCTAAAGGGGCTATGAAACTATTCGAAGCGAAAAGTGTGATATACTGACGATACTAGCCAAGAGCAATCGGGTGTACAATACTGTATATTCTTCACTTGATACACGGTGTAAATTGTTCATCGTCGCCTACTCTTTGCATAGGGGGCTGAGCGCCCCGGGAGGACTGGCTAAAGACGAAGGGTACCGCCCGACTGATGTTACCGTCAAGGTTGAAACACGTGTTAGGGCAGTATAAGTCAGCCCATTAAACAAACCACATGACATGTTGGTTGAATAATATCTACGAGTACTTCGAAATTTGAGCTTGGTCGTAAGATAACACTCGAAACAAAGTGATAATATATTGAAAAAACCAGACAAGAGCAATCGAGCGCACAACACTGTCTGTTCAGTGATAATTTCACTTGAAAGGCAGGGTAGAATGGGGGCGAGCTCCTTTACATGAACAAATCGTCGACGAAAGTTTTACTTTAGCCAGTTTATGATAAAATCACCGAACGGAAAGTATTGTACACTCGATTCTCTTGTACGTGTATTGCACTGTATAATTGTCCAAAACCAACCACATGCATATTTCAAAAATTACTATCAGGCATACCGAAATTTGAGTGTGATTTCAAGAATCACTCGAAACGAAAGGGCAATATTTCGTAATTACCAGCGATAACTGTTTAACATAGCCGTATAAGTGCCCATAACATGCCACATGCATAGCTAAAAGATAACTATGAGGCATGCTTTAGAATAATTTTCTTCTGTGGTTTTGTAGCAGAAAATTTCGTGACCTATCACAGTGCCGAGGACGATGAGGATTACCATTATGATTATGTAATAAGATTATACGAGACCTTAGAGCTCCAGAAAGTAATGATGACATTCCAAAAAAAAGTGTTTTTAGCCTAAACGAGTTTGGCACGTCAGGGCCATACACCGGTGTTTCGGAGGTTTCGGCCTCCTCGTCAGTGACCCCCGCCCCACATTAAGCCCTGCACTGAAGCAAGGAGGGCGTATGTGGTGATGGCATAGTGTACAATGATACTGATCCATCACCACTTTCAGTCGATGGATTTCGGCTGGTAGACCAAAACTAATCCATATGATCGACTGTTTTCTTAAACTCGTAATAGACATTCAAAATAATTCCAAAAAAAGGAATGACCAGTGCCATTGTACACTATGCCAGCACCACATACGCCTCCCTCCTTGCTACAATGCAGGGCTTAATGTGGGGCGGGGGTCACTGACGAGGAGGCCGAAACCTTCGCAACACCGGTGTATGGTCCTGGCGTACCAATCTCGTTTAGGCTAAAAATATTTTTTTTTGAAATTATTTCGAATGTTTATTACGAGGTTTTAAAAACAGTCGATCATATGGATAATGATGACATTCTCTGTGTGGGACTGCGAAATCGATTCGCTATCTGCTATGCAACTCTATACAACTATATGCAAAATATAAGGAACTATTATTTTGGTAGAAGAAACGAAGTCAAAGCGAGTGAGTCATCTTTCCAGTTCACATAAGAGCTCTGATTGTGTTAGTGCTACCAAACACCTGAGAGGCTCTCGCCAATTCACATGAAGAGTCTTACATAGGTCAAGCGAGGGCGTCGTACCCATTCTTGTTATGCGTCGCCTTAATAATACCATAAAAATTTTGCAGGAAGCATGAACAAGTATGGAAAAAATCTCTTGGCAATAATCAATCCATTAATGATGCTCTAGTTATTCGATTCCAATAAACACCGTAGATGTGAATGTATACACATTGCGCGCATGCTTTGTGACTTTCCGAACTGCCCTTCAAACTGAGTGCAAGTTCTAAAGCAAAAGCTAATGCATTGCTATATTCCATTGTGATATACGATGCAATAAGAACAGTTGAAATGAGCAGATCGTTCCATATGCAGCTTTATTCGAGATTTTCAGCTTACTACTCGATTTTGTATTTCACTTGAGCGGCACAAATTTCGTGTACCAAGTCAGTAGGTGGAGAACGTCCAGGTATCAACGACTTCTATTTTTTGTGATGAGCTATGCAGCGCTTTTCTAAACATCTTTTTTAAAAATTATTGTTTTGCTGAACTTCTCTTCGAAAAAATCTGTTGGAGGAGTGAAGAATGATCGCGAAGTGAACGATATTGAAACTTTTATGCTTTGTGATCTTCTATACACTCTCATAGCCTTTTGGTACACACACAACTCTCGTTTACGACCAGAAAACAGTCGTCCGTATATGTACGTGCATTTGTATATACGCATACATCCATTCAATTTCATGCGTAAATTCACTTGAGAAAACCAACATTGCGATAATCTTGGTGTGGGATGTCGATTTGTTTAATAGACATAAGTCATAAGTCCACATAGATTAGGTGCGATACTTTCATATATTTTTACATAGATCTGTAGATTTAGACGTTTGGTGTAAACCTAAAGTAACATATTTTCACCTGCGAATGCATTTTCATCTGTGTAAATTACACAAATGTGTCACATACTCCTTTCAGTTTTTTGCTCCTTTATTGGAAAACTCTTTCGCAGCACTATTCAGGAGAAGATGATGGAATATGTGCTTTTAAAATCAAACCACTTCTCCAATTCCACTAAATTATGATAGGACAGTCATCACGTAATGAAGATCTTATGATGCTTTTAGATACTCGTGCGCGCTAATCCGAGGTTTCATGAGTTTTTGCCTCAATTAATTCCCTCAGGACCATCCTTTAAACCCCGTTATGAGGAGCTCCAACTTCACCGAGTCGTAGTGGTTTTGAACATCCATAGTCATATATGACACCTCGTTCTATACTTGCTGCCAGAACATTTGCTCTCACTCATCTACTATAGAGCTATACATATGCTACATACCATACGGAAGTATCGTATTGAAACTGGAAGAGGAATGTCGTAAAGAAAGTGCTTGTTTCTCAGCAATTCAATTTGAGTCACGTAATTGTTAATTTCAATGATTCTAAAGAGCTAACAATGCTTTCAGCTTCTCATTTGTGAGAAATCAGTTGTAAAATTGTGTCAGCAAATCGGAGATTTTCTTGACATGAGATAACAAATACATTCCCCTGCTCCAATTCCTGGTCTAATGACAATTTTTTTGCGGCGTAAACGTTTTCCAGAAGGATTCATTTCTTCACCTGGGAAAATCTGAGTGAAAGAGTTCTCAGAATAACCATAGCGCGCAATCACTTCAAAAATGCAAATTGTGAGGTAACTGACTGAATCTTCTAGTATCTATTCATGGAGATGAAGTGCTAATGAGCGATCATTAATCTATGCTAACACCACGCTGAGAAATGCATCAGCTGAAACCACAAAATTGAGTTTCTCGACGTTTTGAGCTGCTTTATCTCGAATATGAGGATTTCAACTTTTTGTTAAATTTGGCTGGAACTAATTATCATGGAATATAGGAAAGGACATTGTTGCCAGGGTTTGATCAACCTGCGGTGGATTCTCTACGCATTCAACTCCATTCAGCATTATTGAATGAGTCAGGATTTATATATGGCCTTTTCAATGACACGTGGTGTCCTACCGTTGTATCAAGTTAGTACTGATGGATAAGAACTTCAATTCACTTGCGAGCTTACACGAACTTATTATAATCTTCAGTGATAGCTATGGTATCGCTCCGGTTCCATCGGCATCATAGCCACCATTATTTGAGTTGAGTGAATGTTTGTAACAGCTGATTTTTGTGCTATGTTGACCCTCACCGTCTCACCTAGAGGAATTACGCAGTATGAAGTGCCACACGAATGATGAAGAGTTACGAGCGCTGTCTTGTGTACAAGACCAGTCACGCTAAATGATTTATCGCCAACCGAAATGCTTGCTTTTGGGTGATTATCGAAAACAATTAATCTCTCCTTTGGGAAGTATAGAGTATTAATATCTTCTGTAGGAGTTGGATTAGCATTAGCTGGCATTTAAAAAAGAAGCAGCTCTAATTTTCTCTATGTGTTGTTTGAAAGGGCTTTTAGTATATCGAGCACATCCATAGCGATAATATTCTTATATAAAGTCGTTTACGCTCACTTTTGCAAATAGTTACTATCAGGAGAGCTGAAATAACTACCACTTGGCTCATCATGCTCCTAAAATGCTTCGAATAAAAGGGGTGATTGGTGCAGTCGATTTCAGTGGCTTCACTATAGATCTAGATCTGCATTTGATGAAAAATGAGGTCTTAACTAAGCTTTAACTTTTTCGAATCAGGTCACTGTGAAATTTTTAGGTTTCAGAAAGCATCGTTGAAATACTAGGCAAATCCACACAAGACAATGTTATGACACGACTCTATATAAAACTTTCTATGATGCAGTTTTATGAGAACATCGAGCGGATTTTCTAATTTACTGCAACATTTTTCTGAAAATGCAGGGATAATCTGTAGCGAAAGTATTCGCCGACCAACAATTCAATAAACTACACGAACTCTCTGAAACACAGATCTGCTTCAATTCGGAACTGCTTTAAACACGGTGCGGCATTGAGTTTCAATCACGTTCGTACGAAAATTTATAACAAAAATGAGGGTTCTACAGCGCTGACGGTGCTTTCTACTCACAACACGCGAGTCTCGAAGCGCACAAAACACAATTTGTTACATACCGGAATGGAGAGTTTACCTTCACGTTTGCAGATGAGTGTATTCCAGTCTCACACACAGCGGCACCAGAAGAATAAGGCTTTCAAAGAGAGAAGTGTTGTTTAGATTTATTTTGCACAGCGATGGAAATGGAGAATAAGTTCTACTGATATTTACTAGCAAAACTAATGGAATCGCACAGTGAATGAGTCGGAGTCAAGCGCTAATTACAAAGGCAGCATTGCGGTCTTTTCGACAATTTTTTTTGAATATTTGCAGGAGTAAGATAAAACAATGATGATGATATATTCGTTACAGAAACACAATGAGATTTGTCTATACGAAGTGCACAAAACTAAATTTGCCCTGCGTGCACATGGTGGAGGAATTGCGGGAAATTAACGATGCTCCATAAAAATTCACCTTATGAGAAGCTTCAACGCTTGAAAAAGTGAGCAAAGAATTCTCAGCTCCCAGTAACATAACTAGCATTCATAACGACTTCCGCTGTAGCTTTCCATTCCTATACGCGGGCAATTTTATAAAAACATGGAGTACTTGTGTAATTTTCAATCTGATGTCCTAATACAGCCGAGTTTCTCTTCACTCAATCCAAACATGGCTTTCACTTTTCCTTCCATAATGGTAATTCTTGGAGCCATCTCAGTTCGTACGTGTTAAAAGTTGGAGGTCTTGTAATTGTGGGTATCGATCGGCTTCCCAGTCAACAAAGAAAATTTTGCACTTGTACTAAATGGAGAAAGCAAACAGGTATATTAAGGCTGAAAACTGTAATTTTTTATCTTGAAAGAATGGTGCTATGAACATTTATCAGCGATAGCTGAATATGGTTTTGTCACTTAATGTCTTCTCTAAAAATTTTTCTCATTAGAGCGTACTCGTAACGTCGACGTTTTCTCCATTGTGTTTTATGTCTTTATGTCTTTTTGTCCTATGATTTTATGTCGAAGTATCACAAATGGGATGACGAGAACCAATTCAGGTCGTGCTGAATTGGGCCCATTCAGCATTGAAATTCATTCTAATTGATTTGACTCCTTCCAAATACCTGGCTCCTGCTAAAAAACTCAACATGTATTTAGCATCCGTTAATTAAAGTCATAAACGGTCCGTATGTCATTCAAACAGTAGAATTTGTCGCAAAAGCTGCCTTAGATGATTTTGTTTTGAATGATATACGATTGTGTGAAACAATCTCTCACTGAAAAATGTTACATAGTGAAAATTTTCAAGAAGAAACATATACGGAGGATTTTTTGGTATATAGCTTAAGCAAGCCTTAGTAGATTTTTGATGCAAGTTTTGTGACACTTTTTAGGAAAGAGTGCATTTTGTTCACTTAAATTTTTGAAACATTTCAACGATTATATAGATTTTCTATCCAAGGTAATGAGCAATTTAAACTTTAGTAATATCAGCCATCAATTACCTCTGCATACACTAGAACCAATAAGCAATTTACTCTTTTGGGCTGATTTCGTACTCCAATCAAAATATAGTACTTCGTGATCTTCCTGCTTCGTTAACTAGGCTAATAGTAGTCACTCTATAGCTTGAGAGAGGGAGATTTCAAAACCGAGCTCTGTTGTTCGAAAGGCTTTTTCAGTGCTTAGTAGCAAAGTAAAGGGATGTGAGCCACTTTTGAGAGAATCTTTCTAACGTCATTAAAAAACCACTAAATCGACTCATAGATATTTTTCAAGAATAACTCTTATGAATCCTAACAATCTGCGGTTCTTTCTGACTTGGAGGGAACAAATCAAAAACAGATCTCATTCGCTGGAGAAAAATATTTTATAGAAGTGTTAAGAAAAACCGTTGAAAAGCTGAGTCTTAAGGCTACAGCTTCACTCTGTGGTTTTCTCTGAAACATTCCCTTATAACGCTGTGGCCTCTAGATCAAAAATTATGTTTCACATTGGCTTTTTGCCCTGTCAAACCGTATTTCCCAGAGACTAAGCGCATGGCTAGATCAAAAAACATTGCATCATCAAGTTATTACTAATATTTCAAAGAAAGAGCTCTGTCCGGCGAGGTTTAAGCATAAATCAAAAAACAAGGGGAGATCAACAGCCAAAAGAGCTTTTAGAGAAGCAGACACATTTTTGAGTTCTTCGAGGCTTGTGCTATGGTCACTAGCACTCTAAGAAAGGAGTCATGTCCAGCAAAATATAAGCTAGATGGGAGAAAAACACATGATTTTATGAAACATGTTTTTATTTTGAATGTTACAGCGTTATAAAAGTGTGTCTCGAGAACTGGCAGTGTGTTGCTGTAGCGTGAATTTTAAGCTTTCGAATGGCTACTGACGCTCCTACGAAAAGACCTCTCCAACAACCGAGATCCGTTTTTCATTTGCCCCCTTATTATCGAAAAGAACCTAGTTAGCATTTTTATTCAAAAATCAACATCACTGGGAAATGAATATGCTCCCTACTCTAATTGCATATTCTTGTCGCCCATCCTGTAAGAATGAGAGAGTCTTTTTCACTCCTTCTCATCGTCATAGATATGCCTGTTCTACAATCCTCAAATATCGGGATGTACAAAGCGTAGAGGTCATTTAGTCTCTCATCTGACCCTTAAGTTTACTTAAGCATCTGTCATCGTTAGTAAAGTGTTAAGCAGGATTCTGGGTGACGATACCTCCATTGACGAGTCACTGATCGCCTTTTCGTTAGTGTCTATATGATAGGAGTGGACGCAATACAGTAAGATATTGGCCGGAGTTTCATAGGTTCCCCTTCGCGGGAGCTGGTGACGGTAAGATTGACTCGAAATTTTCTCAGTCAGCCACTTCCAAAGGCTCACCACTGAAAAAGTGATTGCTAAGTGACAGAACGAATAAATGAGAAATATGCAATACTTACTGGTTTTTTTTTAATACGCATGTGGCTGGCACAAAACCGTTCCGTAACTCGAAATTATTCGGATCCTCTTTGTTTGTATTGTGGATGATTCGTAGATATCAGCATAGTTTTCGTGACTTGTGAATGATCCAATGCGAAAAATGAAGAATTCAGCGTTGATCAATCTGCAAGGCTTGTTTAAGTTTTTAGTAGTCTCTTGTTCTTCCTTACCTCGGAAAAAAAAAACCTTGATTTTTTTGCGTCAGTGTGAACCTCGAACCCGATTCCACTGCTTCTGAGAGCGCATGTTGAACCGTTGCATTACCAACGCTCGTTTCGCACACCACTCTTTCTATGCTACAACGCGTTATCTATCCACAGCCAACCGTCTGCGGTTTGGCGTGGGCAGCCACTTATCATTATCGCTTATCGTCAAATAAAATGATCTCTGATTGATTGGTGAAATCCACTATCTGTCAGCATAAGTCGGTTGAATGCTAAGTGAACGCCACGCCACATCGTAGACGGTTGGCTGTCGACGGATAACGCGTTGTAGCATAGAAAGAGTGGTATGCGAACGAGCGTTGGTAGTGAACGGTTCAGCCCGCTCTCTCGGAAGAAGTGAAATCTGGGTTCGAGTCCCAGCTGACGCAATGTTTTTGAGCACCACTCTACATCATTTGATTCATTGTAATATCATAACACCGCCATAGGCGGTCAGATTAAATGCTGCTTGATTTTTTAGAACGGAGAAAAAACCCTAAATAAACAGCAAAAATCGTGCTCCGTTTTGCAATTCGCGTTGTATTGCTTCAAAGTGCGGCGTCAGAAGAGATAGTTGCAGCACTGCTCTAAATATGGCAGATTAAACTATTGTTGAAGATCAAAAATCTCAAACAAGTGGTGAGTCAAGCAAAGAATGTCAGCGACGAGTTTGATTAACTTCAATTCGAATCTCTGCAGGCACTTGTCCACAATATTAGAGGTACATGTGCCGATACAAACTCGTGCTATTCGCATAAGGTGCACAAAAACTTAAAATGTGTGAAAAAATTGACATAAGTGCTAGTACGTCGATTTAGAAAAAAGGAAAAGGACGACATTGGTAGTACTGATAATGTCTAAGAGGCGAGAATTCTGTGAGAAATTGATTATGACTTTTACAGTACAACGTAACCATGCTGTTTCTGCTGCTGCAAGCCAGCGTTACCCTCTCTAATTTGAGTTCCACAACATTCTGCAATAACATCAAAATCCTTCATTTTTTTCTGAAATGGCAGCAAAGCGCTCTTTCCCTCTTAAGGGGAATTCGTCTACTAACGACAACATCGTGTTGGAATTTTAGGGAAAATTAAACTCGAAACTGCCTGTCGTCTAGCAAATCAATCAAAACGATAGAAAACCTTGCATTCATAAATTTTTAATGAAGGGACGGATGATTCAGCAGCACTTACTGTGCGTTCAGATGTCATTGGTGTTAGAGAGCCATAATATTTTACGATCCGATTCGAAAATCTCGTTAACACACTATAATTAAGAGATTTTTTTTCTTCCATCTACTAGAAGTGTAATGCTACTTGCACTGATACGTGAACACTTTCTGGGACAAAATGCAATTCTCATTGACGAAACCTTATGTGAAAGGTTTTTTCACAATTTAGGTCGGATCATTTTTTTGTATAACAATTTTATTAACTAAGAGACGAGTTCATCTGCTGTCTAAGAGTGAACATGTTGGGGTGCTGATGAACAGTCAGTTTTGTAAGCAAACTCGACTTTTTTCGCTTGAGCGATCACGGAATGCCGCTTGCCTTTCTTTTGCGTTGTGTGATTTTCATATACCATTCAACATGCAACTTCGATTGTTACTGAACGACCTATCGGCTTTCGAGTTTTTTCTAAAAAAGTGCGCTCAGATATGGTTTTCTAAGAATATTTATTATTACGGTTAACAATGCGGAGACTTTGATTTTATCAACTCCAAGATGATTTCGCTTGAGTAACCATAGCAAATTTTCTCTTTGCAGTAATGTCGTCAGTCCTTACTTTGAGACGAATCAAGTATAGTGAAACACAGTACGGCGAGGTGTTGTCCTCAGCGTTGCTCTCACTTTCATATTGGTCTTCAACCATGTTGAAGTGACCTGACGTCTGCTGTTCACAAACTGACATTGAACAACGTTGTAAAATCATTTTATTCACGTGCTATTCGATGAAATAGTCATATGAGGTAATGAGACTTAGTACAGCACGGTAATCAAAGTGCAAAAGAATGCTGCAGTGAAACTGTTCTTTCAGCAATTCAGCTAAAATATCACGGAATCGCTACAACACGGTCGCACACAGAATGCTATTCGGCGTTCATGAAAAAAAATTCGCTACAATATTCTAAATCGTTGACTGCTATATATCTATTTATCTGTCATTCGTGAAACAAACAAAGCTCATTCAATGCGTCCCGAGATTGAACAATTTTGGCCCGCACACTGGATTTGAGATAAAGTTTCTCTTTTTTTAGTCGCAAGTGTTTTGTCTCCCATATGTAGACCTAAAAGCATGCCATTGCAACTCTTCACCTGGAGAACTTAAGATAAAAGGTTTTTGAAATAATACGCGGAAGCCATCCCTCTCTGAATAGTAATCCTGCGATCCGACAGATGACTTTTTCTACTATGATTGCTCAATTGTTGGAGTACTAATAAGCGGTCCTTGGTATGAGCGAGCAGCACCCAATCGTTTGATCTGCTGAAACACTGAAATTAGACTAGCCAATGTTCTGAATGTGCTGCTATCATATAAAATACATAGAAATTTGCCTTAGAGCGTTGTTTCAAATACCAGGGTTGAGCACAGCTACAACTATTTCTCGAAGTATAGATCACCATTGTCCAAGACTTTCTACCATCGTTCTGCAAAATTCCGCATCTGCTCGAAGTACCACTCCGTCTTTTCATGTCAACTTCCAGTGAACATCACTTACGAACCATTTTTGTGTCAAAGAGTTGCCCTCAGTGTGACAGATGAAGGTGGGGACTTCAACGTTGAACACTTATTTGGATGATTCCAAACAAAAGTATAGGAGGCAAAAGTATAGAAAGGACAAATTTGTTAATACAATTTTCTGGAACAAAAATTTCTTGAAGATTCTCAAAAAATCGACTGAATGAGGGAAAATCTACCATAAGGCGCTCACAGTAAGTCTTTTGAATCGACATAGCTTTCAAAAGAATATTGTTTTTCATTTCCTTCCTCGAAATCGAGACAGTATTCAACGCGTTAGGTGATGGGTTAGAGAGTTTTGAGCAATAAAAGATAATCGGTGTCCAGAACAATTTTAGCTTTCTTCAGAATGTTTGTATCTGATGAGAGCTTCTTTTTCAGAGTCACAATACCTTTTAGTGAAGATGAATGAACCGAAAGGCGTTTTCGTCAGAAGCACAGTGACGGGAATTTGCAGCGCGATGCAGGAGAATACATGTGATATGTCACCACAGCGGAAACATCGCCTGTTTTCCTCCAATATCACGTCAATTTCAGGAACTCTCATGAGTTTTCACACCAATAGCAACTCTTTTCAAATTGAAAGAATCTATGTAGACCACCAACATAATCATGGCGAGTTGGCCGAGAGCGATGAGGCAAAGTGTATTGAACAGAGCGGTTCGAAGGTTGCCAATGGGTCTGTTTTGGGTCAAACTTCCTCTTGGCATCAGCCACTGCTGCTGGAAACTGAAATCGAACTGTAATGTGTTTAAGACAAATCCTTCATTGAACCTCTATGCAGTGTATCGCCAATAAAATAGAAATTCGCATGGTTGTTGAATATCACAGTAATGCACTAAATTAATGAAGAGGGCAGTATAGAGAGAATTAGGGTTTCTAAAGAGCCATACGAAAAATTCTTCAATTTCCAAATTCTTCCAGAAAATTGTGTTAACAAATTTGTCCTTTCTATACTTTTGCCTCCTATACTTTTGTTTGGGATCATCCAAATAAGTGTTCAACGTTGAAGTCCCCACCTTCATCTGTCACACTGAGGGCAACTCTTTGACACAAAAATGGTTCGTAAGGTGATGTTCACTGGAAGTTGACCCAAATTGGTCGAGATCACAGCATCAGGTAGGAGTGCGATACGAGCTAGATTTCGTGAACATTAATGGCCTGTAGACAAATTTTTCTTTAGTAAGGATAGTTTACTCGGACGTGCTTCTAGCCGAATTATATTAACTATGCTTGCCATGCTAGCGCTAATAGGCTGACAGGTGTCAGAAGCTGAAGTTCACCTCCTGCGCCTTTCGGAACTCACGAGATGCAAGAAAATACTTGCAATTCATGATAACCGTCTTACTCTTGCATTACAAGGCGAGATACAAAAGCCTGAGCTACCCATTGCTAGGCGCAATGACAGGAGCTTGAGGAGAAACAATGGGCATATCAGGTAAACCCTCGCAACAGGCAGAGTGAAGCCGGTGACATTGGACGTCCTCGCACTAGCTACAACGAAATTTTGTAGCTTTTTTGCAGTAAATATGTGGAAATCAGATTATTGACTTGAACAATTTTATTTGTGTTTTCTCTCAATATCTGAAATTTGCAAACTTTTTACAAACGGTTAGGATCACAACATCTTCCAAATAGTGACGATGTTTTACATATATATTTATGATTATTGAAGTTCGTCAACTAAATAATGAGACTGGAATTATCTCTGTTACGAAAGCAACCATCTGTTCATATCTTGATCAGCAGGCATCACTACACATCCCAACACTGTCGACATTGTAATATAAGCAAAATCTGAAAGAGATATGTCGGATCTCTCTTCATATTTTCAAGAATTCTCATTTTTGTCCCTAATGCTGAACAGCTACAGAGATTTCAGCCAGAAACAAATTTTACTCTTCTTTAGCGATTTGTTCAAAATGCAACAATAGGTTTTCGGCTCACTCTTTGTATGTAAATAACGTCAGCGTGATGCACGTTGAATTTCCCCTATTAAGGGCTTTCAATTCGATTGACTCAAAACGAAATCCTTTAAGGTAAGTTTCGTGAATGATTTTGCTATTTCGAGTCGTAGGGGAGTCTGTTAGTAAGATGAAGTTCACATTAAAAATTGGTTGGCATTGAGCTGTATGGTAGAGATTGCTTTAAAAGGAATTGCGATAATTACATTAATTCCTCAAATAACACGGCAAGGATCCGATTTCCGCCTACTCATTTCCTGCTAAGACATAAAATCCCCTTTCTCAGATCTATAATATTTGCAATAGGCAAAACGTTGAAATAATCTGGAGATACAACACCTGATGTGAGATGCAACAAAAATTCGAGCAGAATTGGCCACTTGCATAACAATAATCTTTTGTGTGTAATAACATGGAAAGAGAGTATGTGGCGCAGTGGTCAGAGGTGCTCTGAGTCGCACACGAGATCAGTGGTTCGATTTCGCACTCATGGTTCACCAAGCTATCCATCCCTCAGGGGTCGGTAAATTGGTACCAGACTGGTCTCAGACTTGTCTGGGGAGGATAAGTAGCATTGACTCAGTTCAGCGGAAGAACACCGCGAGCTATTTATGAAGGCCAGATATGCATTCAATCACCCCAAACCGAAGTTGAAAATTAGAAGTCGAATGTAAGGCGCATCCCTCAGGGATTGATCAACGCCAAGAGCTTTATCCTTCATCTTTTTAATAAGACGAAATTAAGTGGGTAACACTGCCAAAAACTTCTTCACTCTTTCAATTTAACTTTGCTTTGAAAAACTTTCGGAGATCTGCTATGTTACACACCTTGCATGCTCATAAGTATAGGGTTGCCCATGATCATCGCACCAATTTTACTCAGTTTCTGGAGTAAAAAAAGCACCCCTCTGAGACTCGGGTTTTTGGAATAGTTGCTAAAAGTGCAATGGAAAGTCTTTGCTCAACGAAAGGAATCGTTTCTGTCGTTTCTTCATTCACTGACAGATAACCGAAAAGATTATATATATATAATATATATATATATATATATTTACACTCTGCGATAAAGATTATTTAGAATAATATTTTGTGCATACTGTGCCGATTTCGGAATAAATCCATCTGTTTGTACTTCTATGAATAAATGAAGATCTTCAATGTTGCGTTATCGAAACAGTTTTGCAGGTCCATCTCAGGACCTCTTTCTTGATCCACAGAGACGGTATAATCGGTTGCAAACTGTTGTAGTGACACCTCAGAGTATTTGGTGATATTCAACAATCGTCACGACTTCTTTAAACCTGCTCGTTTCAAACAACGTTTCATAGCTATACTTCTCAAACAACGTAATATAACTATATTTATCCCATTCAAAAAGAAAGAGAGGATGAACTGACCTATGCTTCCGTTGGATTTCGTTTGCAGACGTGTCGCTTCCTTTAAACCGATGTCGACGAGCTACAAATTTGTAGCCATTAGAATGGATATTTCCCAAGTCAGTTTCACAGATTTTACTTTTTGCTCTGTAGGCACACCAGCGCTGGTCGGAACATGCTTTTTACGAGCACTTTTTTTTTACATATGAGGGGTGAGAGAAATAGTCATGACCCTGGATGTATTTCTTATTTGACTTTCGGCACCACTTCATATTGTAGCCGTTATCGAATAGGTTTATTGGCACGTTTAGAGGGAGTTAATTACCATTTATGTGAACATGTGTGGCTTGTCACGACGTCATGGTTTCTTTTAAAGAGTGCTTTAAATGCTCTAATCTTCAGGTGGTCTGGAAAGTACTAAGCTAGGCAAGAAAGTTCCTTGACACCTGCGGAAACTCTAAAGTTTATGTTTTTAAAAACACTAAAGGTTATTGTTTATTCATGGATTATCTCAGAAATATACTCTTCTAAGGAAGATACGCCAAATAAAGTAGCACCGGACACTGATTTGTCGAAACGAGCGCTATTTTAATAAGACAATGTCGAGCTTCACACCGCAAAGAAGGCTGAGGAAGAGTGTGATAAATGGAGCGAGCCGAGGTTTTGCCGCACCCAGCCTGACAGTCCAAATGCTGCGCCGTCCGACTACGGCCCAATTTCTGTTGTAATAGAATATTTCCAACGCGGAAGCCTGTCCTTGATTGATTTGAAGAGGCATGTCAGAAAATATTTCGACTTTTCAGAAGATCGTGGATAACGATGGCCTATATATTGAAGAACAAATATTGTTTTTCTCAAATAAATTCATGTTTGAACTTTGCATTTTCATTGGATGCTAAGATCCCTTTTTCTTGACCTAATATTTTGCACAAATAAGACGGCTGTTAATAGTCCAGCAACTGACACCTAGTCTAGTTATTGCCATTATGTCTAGAGTAGAAGCTTCAATGATTGATATCTGGTCATTACTCCACTGTAGATATATAGATGATTGTTTGATTATCTGCTCCAACCAGAAGAAGATGAACACATATTTTAGGTTACTAAACGGACAGTCAGAGTACATCAAATTTATCCGTGAGATGCCGAAAGTTAATGGCTTTATCTCGAACGCAAAAATTAATCTGTTCGATAACGGCTACATCACGAAGAACTACCAAAAGCTATCAAAAATATCTTGGCTCATTACCTCTCCTCTCACCTCCACATACAATAGGCGCTTGTTAGAAACATGTTCTGTAGTAAACCAGCCGGTGTGTGCTTTAAAAGAAAGCAGAAAATCGACTCATTAAAACTGGCTTGGAGTATATCTATCTCCAATGTCTATAAGACTGTAGCTCCTCGGCATAGGTTTAGAGGGAACAGCGCGCCTCCAAACGGTGATCCCCAGCGTGAACAAATCTCGTTAAATCTCCCTTTTTTACAAAAAGATAAGTATACCTAGAAAACGTTGTTTTAAAAAAGGTGGACTTGGAGTAATCGATAACGATTATTGGAATCTGTCACCTGTCACCTGTTGTCCCGTTGATCGCCGATTCGAGCGCATACCAGCAACACTTCCATTTCTCCCTCTCGCGAGCAAGAGTAACAAAGTGGATCCTCCTCGCTCTAGGGATTCGCTGAGCATCTATCTTTCTTTTATACCTTTCGTGAAGAAATCGAACCGACGGGCCGGTGGTCTTCCTGCAGAGCGCTTGATGTCCCGAGGAATCCAGTCGGTAGCTGCTCTCGTCCATCGGTTGTCGTTGATGCGCATCACGTGTCCGGCCCACCTTATTTTCGATGTCCTGGCGTGTAGAACGGCGTCTCTGATTTTCGATCGTTGACGTAGGTCGGAACTTCGGATCCTTTCTCTCATTTGCGAGATACGGGATACTCTAGAATCGATCTTTCGACTGCGCTTCGACAACGGCAAGTGATCTTTCATCCTGCTTACGTAGCGACCAGGTTTCTGCAGCATACGTTAGGGCAGGGATAATTGTCGAGTCGAAAAGGTGGGCACGGAGTCGGATGTTCTTTGTCCTCTTCACTACATCTTCGATGCTCTTAAACGTTCCCCAAGCCGCTCGTTTCCTCATTCTCAACTTGGAGCTAGGTCGTTCATCATGTTGATTTCACGACCTAGATACACTGTAACTGTAACTGGAGCATTCGGAGATTGTCGTTCCATTGAACGTGAATGGGGCATTCGAAACCCACTCGTTCCTCATGAACATTGCTTTCGTTAAATTTAGTTGAAGACCAATCTCTCCACAGGCGTTATGAAAATCGGTCAACATTCGTTCACTTGGCTGGTGTTTGGTGTTATGAGAACGATATCGTCAGCAAAGCGAAGATGGTTTATTTGTTGACCGTCAATTTTCACTCCCATATCGTCCTATTCTAATGTTCGCGCGACGTTGTGTGGGGTGGTAGTGAGTAGTTTTGGCGAAATTGTATCGCCTTGTCGAACACCTCTTCTTGCATCAATGGTGATGTTGTTGTAGAATAGAGATATTTTGGGTCGCAGAATCTTTGCAAAGCTCACGAAGGATCATTAAGCACCGAGCAGGGACTCCCTGGTTATCCAAAGCCTCTATAACCGCTTCTGCTTCCACTGAATCAAAGGATACATTCAGATCGATGAAAGTGGGACAGAGTGATTGTTTGTACTGTCGCGAAACTTCAATAACTCTTCTATCGTGTGGATGTGGTATATGGTACTATATCCTTTTCGGAACCCTGCTTGTTCGCATGGCTGTCCTTCGTTCAGTGTTCTATCAATCCTGTTTTAGGCGATAATTCGCCATGTCTTAACGGTTTCCCTTTTAAACAACAATACGGTCTTGCTGGTTTTCCATTAAATGGGGCCTTGCATTCTGACAAATAGCGATTGAAAAACTGAGCGAAGGTGTTGTTGAAAACTGGCAGCAGGTTTTTCAGGTGTTCTGGTCTAATACTGTCTGGACCTGGTGTTATTCTGTTCTTTAAACGATATAGCATGTCAGATTTCGGAAAGGAGGACCGGTGGAACGACATATTGGTCCTCTTTCAATTTCTATGACGGTAAAAGGACATGGCTAGCAAAGAGATCCGAGTAGTATTGATGGATGATTTTCTCCATAGCCCTTCTCGAAGCTGTAAGTGTCTCGTCAGGGTATCGGAGTGCAATCATCTTGGTCTTATAGTTGGCGAAGCCTCGCTGGGCTTTGCGAATGCACTTCCAAGAATTCACAGCTTCTATCATAACTGCTGCTCGTCTATCTTTGAGGTCTTCTTTAATCGCTTCTTTGCAGCGTTTCGCAAGTTTGCACGTGAGGTTTTGGTTGCCTGTAGCTCGTGTGATTCCACGTTGATGTATCAGCTCGAGTGTCTGCGGAGACAAGCGTCTCTTCGTGATCTTAGGACTCTCGGCCTTCATAGCGCTAACGTGAAGATATTTGAAGAGCCGATCGCATTCTTCGTCGATGTTGTCGACAACGGTATCTTCCCACGAGCCGACTAATGATTTGAATATATCTCAGTTTATGGTATTTCTCGGAGTACGTTGTTTGAATTCAGCGGCTTTCTCTCCTCTCCACGAAAACGGAACGTTGCGCCAAGGAGGCGGGGTCTGATTCCGTGTAGAACTAGGAACAACAACGACATCGGTCAGGCAAAACCTCCGATTTACTTGGATGTGGTCTACTTCGTTAGGGTACTCTCCATTCTGAGACTTCCACGTCCATCCCTAAGAATGAGGCTTTTGAAAATGTGAGTTACCATGGATGGTTTGAATCGTCATAATAAACTCAGATAGCCTCTCATCCCGCTCATTCCTTTCTAGTCCGTGAGTCTCGATGTGACGTTCTCCAGAACTTCTCCCAGATCCAATTTTTGCATTAACATCTGCGGCAATGACCTTGAAGAATGTATGATCTTTTCGGAAGAATTTTTCGAGATCCATATTGAACGCTTTAACTTTTTCTTCGTCATAGCTTGATGTTGGTGCGTAAGTAACGAAGATGATCAAAGCTGGCATAGAACCACAACGTTTCAACCGTTATCTTCCGACACGGGTTTTCAGTTGTTCAAACGAATCGATGTTCACGGTCAAATTCGATTTGACGAAAACGCTAACGCCCCCGACACCTCTGCTATCGCATGTTCGAAGGAACAGTTCTTCCCCGTTGTCAGGAACAGCATTAAAAGGATAGCGCCTTCTCGTCGCAACCAGGTCAATGACGCCGTACCTTATTCTTCTTGTTGAATCAATAGATCTTCTACAGCGGATTCATTAGCAAGGGTTCTTGCATTGTATGTACCTATCGTCATTTTAGCCCGTTTCAAACTTGGCAGCCTAGTTTGGTCCTGAGATTTTAGCAGCCTCTCCGTACTCGTCCTACCTGGCGCTGCCTTACCAGCCCTTTCGGGTCAGGGTAATAGGCCCATACTTTTTACTGTTTTTGGCATTTTGATACACAACGTATAGCTTGCCAGGCTCTAAACGTGAGAACTGTGTACTCACGAGTAGCTTGCCAGTCTCTTTTGAAGGAGCGGGAGGAGCTTCTTTGTTGGAGGTGACTCCTAACCGCTTCCCATGTACTTCCCAGCCTCTTGATTGCAGGCTTTTGGCCAACTTGATTCGTGGAAATAGAGTTTTTGTTATGTCGGCGCTGCAAAAGCAGGAAGCTCACCCCTGAATCTACCTGGTCTCTGGGAAGCACACGGTCGCTTTTGTTCTCATTTATCCCCCTATCCACCACCTGGGAACGCTCCACGTGCTCTCGCGACTATTGGAATACTATTACATAGTATGAAAAGCTATCTAGTTCGCAATAGCCTATGTGACCGTCTGTCTGAAAGGAATGGATGCATGATATGCGTCAACGGTAGGGAGAGGTATTGCATGAGCACTGATACAGTCTACCTAATTTCTTGTAAAACGTGCGGCGGCGACTACGCCAGCGAAACAGGAAGGCCTCTCTGTGACCGTATCAAGGAATACTTAGACATTAGGTAAAATTATTTCAAAAACACTACTAGGCAGCAAAGGGCGCGAGACATAAAGGGACGAACTTTGCGGTAGAAACATTCCTGCAGGAACGAAAACCCCAGCGCGCAGGTTTTTCGAAGCGTCCTGGATTTATAGGAAAAATCGAAATATGAATCGAGAAGATAAATGCCTTGTCATGATGCGTGATTTTGGGCTATATCTTGGACTGATTTTTGTGGTTTCGAGACGAACACATTCCTCTTCCATGTAATACTCGGTGCGGCTAGTCTGCATATTGACTAGTGGGACATAAAACAGCAAAATACGGTGAGTATCTAAGAGAAGATGAAGACTATACGATTTAACTTTCACATTCTCGTTCAAGTTTCATCTTCTTGGTTATGAAAGTGTTTGACCATGTGGAATGCACGTCAGTTTGGCTCTTACAGGCTCTGAAGAAGGAAGAAGCGCCCAACAGTTGAAACGACCTCTGTGTACTATAGTGTGCATAAAAACGTGTTTTAACAGCTTCGTGTTTGTTGGGTAAGAAAACTACGGCATTGCTTGTTCAAGGCCCGGGTTAATTGAAAATGAGTCCTGGGAGTTAGATAGACTACTGCTTTTTTTGCTCTACACAAAAGGAGACAGAAAAATGCTTCAAGCTTCCAGAATGACAGTCAGAGTTTTCAAGTTCTACAAGTTCACTCAAAAAAGACCTACAGGGAAATGATTTCTCTTTTCGAACGTTCAAATACACTTTAGCGGAAGTGGTTGCATGACGAAATGCTATTGAAAGGCAAGTAATATAACATCTTATTTTTTCTAATGCCTCCGTTATTAAAAAATTGCTTGTCCGAAATATGTATTGAACAGCTACAATCGTTCGCACGGGAGATGAGGAGAAAGAGAGTCACAACACCTGACGAGGCAAATATCAGTTCTATGCTTATCAAAAAAAGAATAACAGCTGAAGTAAAGTCAAAAAAGAGCGAAAAGCCTTGTGAGAAAAGCAATAGTGAGCCATACCTTAATAGCAAAATACTTCTAAAACTAGCCTTTATATAAAAAATGAGCACCGCCATTGGAAGATGCCTACAAAGCAGGAGTGTAGAAAATTGTGCAGGAATAGCAGAACTTCTTCTAAAACATTACGCCTTCATTGACTAAGGACGCTTGTAAAGCATATATGCAATACAAAAAACTGCGTGGCTATGTCCTTACGGTAGAGGCGGAGAGTGCACAAGCACAGGTGCAATATACTTTATTTCTTGCAAAACATCTGGTGACGAACAAACAGGCGAAACAGGCAGACCACTTCACGTTCGCATAAAAGTAACCTAGACAGAATGTTAAACAGAGACTCAAACAAACCTCAAGGTACACACAGAACTCAGAGGCATAGCGATGAACTTAGAGATAGTGATCAAAATCCAAGGCATGAGCCAAAACATCGGCGCGAAGAGCCCTTGAAGCTTTCTGGATAAATGTTGATTCTCCACAATTAAACAGAAAGGTAGAGTTCTTAAACATAAGCAATCAAAGAGCACCTTATCTCAGACTGATTTTCTATCCTGGACATCAGTTAATACTTTGATTCAATTTCACCTAGTGGCATGGGGACATTCAAACGTCAACTCGTGAAAAGGACATGTGAACCCCTAGACTAGATGACACAGTGAGCAGTTTCTCTCGAATAAAGTAACGCTCACGAATGTCATAGAATTGCATGTATACTATAAATATTTCGCATAATTATACAAATGGCGTTACATGAATATGTTCAGACTGTGAGGAAGGAGAACGCGTCGAAACGTCAGCCACCGATATTCAAGAACAACTATCCTCTGCCAAAAAGTGCTATCGATTGACATCAATCGGTTGTCGCTGAAACGTATTACGTAGCTGGGATATTTGAGAGCACGGCACGCAGAACAGTGTTTTTCACTTTCAACTGTTAATGCAGATCAGAACTTTGGATCCTATCTCCTGTTTGCAAGGTATGTATTTGCCTAGCATCATCCTTTCGACTGTGTTGTTAATTACGCCAAGTGAACTTTCATCTTTCTTGCACAGCGAGAAGGTTTGTAAAGCATGTGATTAGGCAGGAATAATTGCTGAGTCGAAAAACACGTCAATGGCTTTGGGTGTTCTTTGTACACTGAACCCAATAATGTAAAGTGGTGTGCAAAAACATTTGCGCATCAGCTGGGATTCGAACCCAGATTTCACCTTTTCCAGGGGAGCGTGCTAAACCGCTGCTCTACTGCCGCCCGTCTTTGACACCACTCTTCTACTCTACAACGCGTTATCTGTCAACAGCCAACCATCCTTGACTGATGTGGGCAGTCGCTGTCGACATTGAACCCTTTTATGCTGAAAGATATTGAATTTCAATAATCACTCAAAATTCATTTTATTTGACCGCCTATTGCGGCGCTTTGATGGTAATGATGGTACAATAAACCCAATAATGTAGAGTGGTGTTCTTTGCTTTCTTCACTACATCTTTGACGCTCTCAAATACTCTTTCAGTTGCCAGCAGCCTCCTGTGCTCAACTCTTGAGATGAATCGTTTATCATATTGACATCCACGTCCGGATAGACGTAACTAGACATCTGGATATACCAATTTCGTTCAGCGTGAGCTTCCAAAATCAGATCTTTTGGCACGGACATCGGAATTCCAAACGAATATCATTTTTAACAGCCTTGTAAAACAGGATCAATCCTTGGAAAAGATATGATAAGATTTATTGTCGTATAGATCTGATCTGCAATTCTAAGTAGAGCTAATAGGGAGAGAATGAAAGGTCGTTATCACAACTTATATGCGGCAGAGTTCCTTCTTTGATTCTTTCAAGATTTCTTAGCTTTTTTTGAAAAAAGTGACTAAGCATAACTCTGACCAATGAATACCAATGTGATCTGCCAGTTAATGAACTGCTGTAATGCCACAATAAGTATTGGTTGAACAAATATATTCATCTGGAAAAGATCGCTGTTCAAATTCAGTTTCCATCAACAGTGGCTGATGCCGAGAAGAAATGCAATCCAAACGGGCCTAATCCCAGCATTCGAACAGCTCTGTCCACCACATTTTCTCATATCGCTTTCGACAAATTCGCCATAATGATGTTTGATGTCTACACAGAATTCTCTCGCTGCGAAAGAGGTTGTACGAAAAAGAAAAACCGAAAGGATTCCTGAGATTGATGTGTGATTAGCGGAAACAGCAGCCACACCCTTGTCTGTGACACATAACAATCCCTTTTTCATTTAGTTCAAATTCCCGTAACACTGTTGCCAACAATGATGCAGTTCTGCGTACTCTTCTCGTCGACTGAAAGACTTTCATATTAATAAAAATACAACTTTTTCTAGCAATATGAGAAAAATGAAAAAAGTGAAAGACGACTATTAGTATTGGTTTTCTTTTAACCTTCAAAATACTTCAAATTATCACTTACCATATTATTACATCATTATGAAGAATTTTACGGGAATACTCGCTAAAAATGTAGCATAAATTCGAATTTGGGAATTATTAGGTGTCCAACTAAGCTTCCGGAGTTGATCCGAAAACTCAAGAATTCAATTTTTTCCAGTTAGTCGAAATTGTCAAACAACACTAAATGAAGTATTCTCCGTCTGCCTGGTTGCAATCCTGCCAACGATCCGCCAACAAATCAATTCCACGCTCGTAAAACTCATTATTCTTTGATGAAACCAACCAGTCAATTCCAGGCGCAAATGATTGATGTCTCGAAATTTCTTCTTGTCCAATCAGTGCTCCAGTGGTCTGAAGAGGTGGAAATGGGACGAAGACAAATCTGGTCAATACGGCGGAAGATCAAAGTGCTCCCAGTTGTATTAAGCAAAATGACTGGCGACGGCGGAGGCATAGATTTGTTTAATTGCAACGGTCCAGTTGCTGACAATATCGCTCAGCCTTGCAGGATCTGACCGGCTTGCAACAGGTCCCAATGGCCCACTTCGAACTCAGGAAATGATGAACATTGCTTCTGGGGCAGATCGATTTGGTCCCGGTGTTGGTGTTCCTTGCTGACCTAGTAACAACCACTGACCTGGACGACGCTGGATCTCGAAGAAGATATACCCAAAAGTAAACCAAATGATGTGCAAAAAAAAAAATTCTGCACAAAATAGGTAAAAAAATTGCTTTTGTGAGAAAATTTTCTGCTTCCTGGATCAAAGCGGGAACATAGGTGGAGACCTAATATATGCTTTTTTGTATAGTCACAAACACGGTTCTGCGTTTTTGGTGCTTGTCATACTTCTCTTTTGATCTTATAAATGGATAATTGTTGAAGATTCACTCTTATCCTTTTCTAAATCCACAACAACTTGTTGGCATGAATCGAATCGTAAGTGACTCTGACTTGAAGTTGACTTAAAATGGTCGAGATTACAGCATCGGGTAAGAGTGCGTTAGGGCCTTGGCGTTCAAGGACATCAAAAACCTGGATACAAATTCATTACCCTTGTGTGGAGTGTGTTTTGAAATTCTCCAATAGAATCATGCGAAGAAGGCATACTAATATTAGGAGGCTCACGAATTGGATGATTAGATTTCATTTCCCACACCCTTCCATCTATCTAGATAAATCATTTGAAATCTAAAAGTTGCAAGCTCACTATTTGCATTACAAGACGTTTTACAAATGCCTTAGCTCCCGCTTCGTTTGCTGCTACATCGGCGACCTAAATAGAAACTTCAGGCTTTTCAGCGTAAACCATAATTACGAGCAATGTTGCAAAGCCGGTGACGGTGAACGTCCTAGTGCTCGCTGTAACGAAATTTCCATCTTTTTTTTAGTGCATATAGAATGCTAGGTTACTATCGAGATGATCATTAGCCTTTGTATTCGACTGTTTTTTAAGACCTCGCCTAGAAAACAATATAATCTGACAAAATTTTACCTGTTTCATAAGGTCTGGTATAGCATCCATACACTGCCAGAGGTACATTTTGACTTCTCGACCTCATCAGTGAAACTGTGCCTTTCGTTTGAGTCAATGCTTTGTATGGGGATATACTCCCTACATATGAAGGAACCAACGGCGAACATAGTACACTGCACGTGTGCCAAGTAACAAGGTCACCCCGACATTGCAATGATACGAGTTGATTGCTCACGGCTAATAAACTTGATAATAGAATCCTTTATATTCGACACTTTTGAGACGTCGAAAAAATAATATAGTTTAATAACATATTCCACGCCGAGCACGTGCAGTGTAATATGTTCGTCGTCGATTTCTTCATATGTAAAAGATAAACCTCCTTACAAGGGATTGGCTTAAACGAAAGATACCGTACCAATGATAAGGCCAAGATGCCGGAAAGTACGTCTAGCAGTATATAAGTACAATAATAGACTCCATGAAATCAAAATATTTTGGCAGATTCTCCAAGATTTCTTTAACATTCATGATTCAGAACTTTTAAATAGTGGTAATATTGTAGTAGTATTGAATAAGCTCATTCCGATTGAGGCGTATAGAGGTATATGGTTAAGAGCACTGCAGTAGCACATCAATTTTTTGCTCACTACTTGACCTCAAGGTATTACTCCACATCCAAACACTGCCGAAATTGTGGCTATCGGTGATATCGAAAAGGGCCCGTATACAAGTCTTGCGATGTTTGAAAGAATATTCACTTTGCCTCCTGAAAATCTATACAAATGCTGTAGATTTAGCTGAAAGCAAAATTCACATCTTCCAATCAGATCATTCACAAAGCAACATCGAATTTGACACTCACCACTTATATGTGACTGATCAGCTCCTTGATTTTAAGGTCGAATATTCATTTGTCCCCGAGTAACCGGAATAGACAGCAGAGTCCTCTACATACTGACTTTCCTTTATTAGCATAGTCCCTTATTGAAAGCAGAGCGGCAGTGCACGAAGAAACTGCGTGCCGCTTAGCAATTTGATTAAAAATGCATCGAGCTACTTATTCAACTACACTTTGCATTTATGAATTCTCATAAGAGTGCGGATGGTGCAAGGGCGCTGACTGTGTCTCAATCTAGTCGTTTTGCGAGCAGAAAGCCACATGATTTTCCGATTCGGTTCAAAGAATTCTCGTTAACACACTCATATTCAGAAGAATCATTCTTATCTTTTGGAATAATGTAATGCCACTCGCACTCATACTTGAACTCTTTTAAGACATTTCTGATCGTTCACGGGTGAGACGCTGTGTAAAAGGTTTTTGGAATAAAGTACATTGCCTTCTATAGTAACTTTGTCAGCTCGCAAATGGGTTCTTCAATTTATAAATGTGAAAATGTTAAGGTGTTGAAGAGCAGTCAGTTTTATTTACCACACCATTCTATCCGTTTTAGCGGCTAAATTACAAATGCACGCTTGCCAATGTTTTGCTTTTAGTTTTTTTTCCCAAATGCCCAACAAAGTTCATATCCTATTTATACTGAACCAAGGTATTAAAGTTAATGATTTTGTTTGAACATGAGCTTACACGAGCTATTCAAACATCTTTATTCTTGCTTTTATGATTCCGTGATATCACTTTCATCACAAATCACGATTTCACTCGAGTAATCACAGGAGCTGTTTCTCTTCCGATGTTTCTTCTTAAAGTGGTCACACGAAAACAAATCGAGTAGGATGAAGCGCAGCACGAAGAGGAAGTGTCCTCTGCGTTGCCTTTTTCATTTTCATTACTGTACCCCAGCCAAAATTGAAGCTACCTGAGGCATACTATACAGCAGTCCACAAAAAATAATTGTGCAAAACATCTTTCTTCACATATTAGTCGATCAAACATTATGGGACGTGATTGAATTTCGTTGACTAAGTTTAGCGCTGTTCGAAACACAAGAGGAGTTCTGTGGTAAAATTTTTCTCTTTGAACGATTAAGTTAAACAACAGGGGTCTACTACAAACACGGTGCTGCACATTTAGATCCAATTGGCGTTGATAAAAAATCAGTAGAAATGATGAATCTGCAAGGCTGACGGTGCGGACTGCTTGTCATTCGCGAAACAGGCAAAACGAAACGGCAATACGCTCCGACTTTCAACAAGTCTCCCTAACACTTTGGGTGTGAGACAGAGTTTTCTTTTTTCGGCCACAAATCACTGTCACACATAAATGGCATTTGCGCCAGCCGGGATTCGAGTCTAAATCTCACTCTTTCCAAAAGCGTGTGCTGAACAGTTGCACCACCGACGCTCGTTTGTTACACGTTTAGCGCGCACTCCTGGAAAGAGTGAGATCTGGGTTCAAAGCCCGGCTGACGAAAATGCTTTTGCACAGCACTCCACATTATTGGGTATATTATAAGATCATAACACCGCATGAGGCGGTCTGATAAATGAATTTCAATCGATTATTGACACATAAATGGATTTGTAAGCTTTCCATTACAACTCCTAATCTGCAGACTAAGTAGAAGAGTTCCATGAGTAACACATCCAAGCTACCGCTCTCTGAAGTAATTCTGCGAGCCGAAACATAAGTTCTTCTACTATGTCATCGCCAAACTGTTGGATAGTGATGGTCGCTGGAACAACGAAGAACACTCCGGCCATTTAATCGACTAAAATTACAAAATGAGGTTAGCCGATGTTCCGAGTTATGTTGCTTCAATAGAACAAGCAACAGTATTTGCTCTAGAGTGTGGATTCAAAAAAATCTTGGTATACATCAAAACCTGAGTTTAGAGCGACAATTTTGAACAAAAAACTTTCTTTTCGTCAGAAAATAGATCACAATGTCTTCATCACGATGGCTTTGCCCTTTTGATTGGAGGGATACTTACCACGGAGGAATAGGAAAGCGATGATCGTCTGTCACTTAGTTCATTTTCGAATGTTGAATCTCAGACAGGAAGTTTTTCGAGTTGATCACTTAATGTAGAATAACAGCAATTTATAATTTTAGATTATATGTTTGAAGCACTTGAACAAGTGAGATAATTCGCTAAAGAATTTGCCATACATTACACGAATTGAATGAGAAGTCACAAATTTTTTGGGAGAAATTGCAAGGTATTGATAGCGTTCCAAAAACATCCACCTCAATGAGAAGCATTGAACATTGCAGAATTTGGCTCAGGATGCTTCACAGCAGTGTCACGCCACTCTCACTTTTCACGATGTCCACTTCATTTTCCTGTCTCGATGCAGAGCCAGCTTTGTAAAAACAGGACCTGATGACTCAACATAGCAATTTTTCTTTCCTATAAATTCAAACATAGTTCATAATCTTCTTTCTTACACTTGTAGATTCTTGGTAGCGTTTCATTTCCCGCATGTCCCTGAATCCTCCAGTTGTATACTGCAAAAATTCGTACTTTGAATACCAATCGTCCTCTCCTTCAACTGGAGAGATTTGCAAGAGGTTAATGAGAACATCGAAGTATAGCAATCACATTTTCCGCTACCTAGAAATTCATTTCAGAAAACGTTTCGTCCCAAAACTTACGTCTTGTTTTCCTCAGTCGATACCCTGCGTTTGGGATCGTGTTATACTTGTTTTCTCCTAAATTGCGCAGCTTGAATAGTTTAATCCCATATCTGTGCCTCTTTGCTGTAAAGGTATTGTCTAAAACGATTTTTCCCTTGAAGGGTACCATTGATTCGTCGATGCATACATTCTTCCAAGGTCTATAAGAGACTTGGCAATTCCTACTGACAAGTTCTAGAAGCTTTTCATTTTGTGTAGTCTGTCTTTTCCATCCCACTTGGAGCTGTCGGAAAAATGCTAATTTCTCAGAATGTTCAGAAATCTACGTCTAGGAGTGAAGTCTACTCCTAAAAAGGGGTTTCAAAATACCGATGACTGCTCCAATAATGCTAAAGTGTGCTAGCTTCACAACACTCATTTGCCTACACAAAGCTTCTTTCATATGGTATCCTCCCCGTCGGCGTTCTTTTGAGTGCCTTTGATCCATAGATACTTCTCTCCCGATATTAACATCTAGCAGATTTACAATATCCTCTATAGAAGATAACATCAATAAACAGTAGCTTTATAATATCCTCCATAGAGAAGATAACATCAACAAATAGCAGCTTTACAATATTCTTCTTACTTACGGATCCAATTTCTTGCAGTAACCTAGAAAATTGACATAATCACATGTGGTACATTTGCATTACCCAGAATATGCAATGGCTAGTTTAGCCACGTAGCTAATGTGAAATCATCATATTTTGTGTGAACTTGATACAGCAGCCAATCGAGCGGATTGTTGAAGTATCAGGCTTCGACTCTCAAGAAAAATACACCTTTACACCCAGACTATGAATCAAAACTTGAATTTGCTGAAACAATGATAAAATGTGGAGCACTCCTATACTTACTAGTTCTCTTGAGTACGATGACCCTTCTTGCGCAGAATCTTCTGTAATCCATAAGTTGCATCTTCTTCGTGTGCATCATGCAAGAATTACTAGAGATGAACGAATCCCTGTTATGAAAATTTGATTATGGTAAGAATTATCGATGACCTGTGCACCGCATGCATTGTGCAGCAGCATCGTTTGACATACTGTCCATTCTTTCACAATTTCGAGTCACCATTACAACTCTTGAGTGTTTTTTATAACAAGACGAATTAACTGATTGATTTATACCTTTATATTCTTTGTACGATGTATGGACCACATCCAAGCCGTGTCGACGAACACAGAAGTTAGTAGAAAGTCTGCCCTTAATTCTAACATTTATCAATTATGAAGAGCAAACGTAGCGTCGAAACGAACGCTCATACCCACTGAAAAGGGAATTTGACAAAGCAGTGCAATATCTCCAATGCTGTTCACCGCTGCACTACAGTGGATAATGAAAGTCGTTTGATTAGGAGTAACATGAGCAGCAAACGGGGAATTCGTATCAAATCTTCGTTTAGCCAATGACATCGTCTTGTTCTCGAAAAGCACTAATGAACGGCAGTGTTTGAGGAACTTAAGAAAGCGGGAAAGAATGTTGAACTAACGCATAATTCTCTTGAAGACCAGGTTTATGATAAACCAGTGATGCAAGGATGGGACAACATGAATGAGGGACTTCACAGAAAAAGGAGAGTAACATCTGCCACATCGTTCTCGGCCAATTTGCCATGATGACGTTTGTGGTCTACACAGAAACAATTTTCCTTTGTAAAACAGGTTTGTATAAGAAGGAAAATTGTTTCTGTGTAGACCACAAACGTCATCATAGCAAATTGGCCGAGAACGATGTGGCAAAGTGTATTGAACAGAGTGATTCGAATGTTGGCATCGGGTCCATTTGGGACGAATTTCTTTTCGGCGTCGGCCACTGTTGACGTAAGTTCGATTTGGGCTGTAATATATCTGTGTCTAACATTTTTTAAAGCAATGTTGATAAAGCATTTTCACTTCAATAAATTGGCAGCTTGCATGGGTGTTGACTAATCAGAGTAAATAGTCAATCTGTGAGGTTCTGAAGTTTGATTGTGCAAATGCTTCAAAAAACAACCAAGAAATTCTCAAGCAAAAATCATCAGAAAGAACTACTTTTTGCTTATAATTAGAGAAAAATGTCGCCATAGTGCTGACCTCATAGTAGTCAAGAAAGGACAACAAAGATAAAAAAATGACTCAAAACAAAAGGCTGTAACTGATTTACAATGGCTACTTTTTGAAGCTCCAACTAGATTTAGCCTCGCCCGCTCATCGAGAAATGGACGAATCTTGTAGTTGAAGATGACTTATTGACATCAAGAACGGGCTTCTTTCGAAATTCGCATATCTAGTTATTCAGATGTTGATAGTTATAGAATTGTTGAGAAACAGATCTGCTCTGTTGCAAACATGTTTCCCACATCCGCCAAAGAAATTAGTTATCAAAACAAAAGTATAAAACACTCAGACTTGGTGAATTGACGACGTCCCTTTGGAGCCGCCACATATACTCATGAAACACCGTTGATATGGCAGATAGAAGTCTCAGGTATAACAGTATGAGCTTAGTTAGTGGGGTGGGTTCAGTTCCGATAGCGGCTGCCCCGCCAGATCGTAGACGGTTGGTTGTTGGCAGATAACGCTTTGTAGCGAAAAAGAGTGCTGTGCAAAACGAGCGTCGGTGGTGCGACGGTTAGCACACGCTCCCGGAAACTGAAATCTGTGTTCGAATCCCGGTCACGCAAATATTATCGCACAACTAAGTATATATTTAGAATCAACATTTCTCATGCTATCGAATGATTACTGAAGCTTGGTAAAAAACCTTTGTTTTGTAAGAAGATCATGTGAACACGAGTGCAAATCACACTGCACAGTGCAAATTAAAAAAAAAAGATTTCCTCTTTGTACCCACAGCGAACTGGAAAAACATTTCCAAAAGCCAAAAATACCATCAGAACCGCAATTTTTTCAGCTATCGATTGGTCATTGAAAGTCTAGCGAGAAATCTATAGTTGTGGAGAAAATCACGAAAATTTGCGTGTACCATGAGTGATACACGCGGTCCAGAAAGAGTTAATGAGCTCATCGTCGGGCAATAGTTACAAAATTCCTTCGGTCATCTATTTGCAAGAGATGACCTTGCGCGACGTCCTCCATTGACCTAGGATCTATTCTATTTGGAGGTAAGATGTCATATGTGTTGGGAGAAGTACACAGAGATTATGGCTTCCAACCCTTAGAAATCCGGTAGTGATGCTAAAGTTCTTAGAGCTGTACATTCTTCATGAATTCATCGTAACATGGACTTTAGAGAATAAATCCTGGGTGGTTCTTTTTAGAAAGGACTGTGGTGTATAAGGTGGTGATGATGAAACGGTAATGATTAGTGAAGACAAATGAAGTAAGCGCCGCTATTAAAAGGCTTTCAAGAGGCGTCGTCTGGAAATCTCCGTAAGAATCCTAGTAATTCCACTTAACAAATATGTCGCCAATTGGTTTGGAACCGCTTGTACAACCGTCTATCTTAGATTGACAATTGCATACTATGTCCTGATGATAGAGACAAAGATTGCATGAGTTCGGGTACAATATACCACATCTCTTACACGATTTGCGCTGAAGAATATAATGCCGAGACGGGATGACCACTTCGGATCCGCATCAAAGAATATTTCAATGGGAAAGCCATCAGGCAAACTTTTGAGCCTTTAGGGACGCATAGATCATAAAACACAATTATGCGCACTTTGATGTGGTAGTAAGAATCCTGGGGCAAGAGTCAGAAACATTAGCGCGAAAAACCTTAAAACCCTTCTGGATAAATCGCAGGAGACCAGAAATGAATAGGAAGGGAGATTGCCTGAACATAACTAATTATATGGCACCCTTATCTCAAATTCGTCTTCTGGTCTGAGTGTGGTTCAATTCTCAAAATGTGTCACATAGGACTGTTGACGTCTCCCATATAGTATAAATAAGGTGTGGGTTTCCAATATATCTAAACTACTGGATTCTTTTATATTGTGATAAGGATATAACATGCTCTGAGCTGATAGGCCTAGTGGTATACAGGCGCCTGTTTCGTCCTATTGGGACTCAAAGAGGAGGTTTGATTCATTGTAACAGCTACGTACTCGACTGCTGCTTGCCACATTGTCAGGTAAGCGCATCACCTAACTTGGGGTGATTTTCGACTTGACGTCAATTCCTCTGGAGGGTTATTTAACCTCAGGGAATCGCCTGAACTGAGGGAGGGTGGTACTGATGAGTCCCAATAGGACGAAACAGGCACCTGTAACCACTAGATCTATCAGCTCAAAACATGCTATAACCTTATACGATTATATCATTTTGAGCGGGTCTATAGAAAGCGGTCGATAGAGGAGGTTTGATTCTTCTTTACTGGATTTCTGGTGCATACGAAATGTTGACCGAATAATCAGATATGGTATGACATGTAGGTCTAGGTTCCGACGAAGGTGGGCTCACCGAAAATTTAGCCGTCAAATTTTAAGAGGAAAGAAAGTACCAAACTCGTGCAAATTTTGATTTTAGTTTTGATCAAAACAAAAAAGGGACAGTTCGCAAAAATTATACATTTCCTCACTCATATCAAGGTTTGGACAAAATAGGAATTTTGAGCGATCAATGCAGAAACTTTTCGTCATCAATTCCTCTTTATGGCAGAAAGTTTCTATGATCCCATCTTTATGCATCAACGATAGCAGCGGAACATTATAATCACATAGATTTCGAAAGCACTTCTTCAAAGGGCATCATTTTCGTACTGCTTTTAACACTTTTTTCTGCCGGAACCGATATGAATCCTCTTGCAAGGCTTTTCTGTTGCTGACATGTGATATTCCCCGAGCTAAATGTTATTCAGTTGAGATCTAGCCTCAGATTCCTTCTCTTTCGAGCAATTCATCAGCGGTGAAGGTGGGATTTGATATTTTGGAGTGGGTGACTGAAGCCAAGTTTGCACCACTCTTGAGTCCTTTGACAAACAGCTCGCAGTCATTGGCCGGGCCTTTCTTAATCCGTCAGTCATAGTTAAGTAGAAATTCGTTTAGAATATAAACAGCTTGACAGCTTCTTTCTGGTCTTCTGGTCGATGACATAACTTCTTTTCACCTTATGGGTGAATCATTACTTCAATCAGATATCTTTTTATTTGACCGCTTTTAGCGGTGGTAAGATTTTATAATATACCTATTAATAAGGAATGATTAGCAGAGACATTTGCGTCAGGTGGGTTTTAAAACCCACATTTCGCGGACGAGACGTAGTGCAACGGTTCAGCACGCGCTCTCCGGACAGGGTGAAACGTGGGCTCCGAGTCCCAACTGACACAAATGTTTTGTACATCGCTCTTCATTAAGCATCACTTCGTGCGAAGAGACGATGGTCGGCCCAATACAGTTACGCCGTGGAAAAATTCACGCTGAATAAGTTAAATTATATCTTTTCGTTTCAAGTGTTTACTTAAGACCACTGCTCAAATTTCAATATGCCTGATAATCATTATTTGAGCCACGAGAAACGAAAGATATGATATTGAATATAGTAGCCAAGAGCAATCGAGTGTACAACACTCTGTGTTCGGTGAGAAATTCAGTGGACATAGAGTGTGAAAAGTTCATCGTCGCTAACTCTTAGTGTAGGGACTGGAACACCCACAGAGATGAGCAAAAGACGAAAAAGGGTAACTGCCCGACTGACGAGATCGCAAAATCGAAACACGTGTATCGGGCTCTATAAGTCAGCACTCTTTGATAGACCACTGACATGCGTGGCTCAAATAATGATTATGAGGCATTTGTTAAATTAATTACAAAGACATGGGGCAGACCAGTGATGGTGTGAAGATAAAGCACCAAAAAGATAATAAGTCCTGTGGAGACCATGCTTGATGAAGTAGAAGCTTCGAAATGAACCCCATAGAGGTCACGAGATGTGAGCATGCTGAATAATTTGGACATCGTCGTTTTCACAAAACTAATGAAAATGTGTGGTTTTACTAGAATGTGAGTGGGAACTTTCCCCAATGAATTTTGTTCACAAACCTTTGTACTATATATCCTAGAAAACGATGAAACTTAATCTGTCACTACACATTCAAATCCAATCATGTCAACTGATGGGAAAAACTTTGAAAGTGAGACGGGATAAGAACCTACATTTCACACTTTCCGCGGTCGCGAGCCAGCCATTGTAGTATCGTTGCTCCTGAATGCTTTCATGTTAGACGTCGATAGATGAATATTCGACCTCACTGGCTGGACATGATTTTTTTCATATGAGTAACAGCAATCATTCGAAATCTTGAATCGTTGTCTGGAGCCATACGTGTTCGATTTTCAAAACAGCTTTTCAAACCGCTGTAAAGTCCAGAATGAATTATGTTTTTACACCCTTTCGCTCGATTTCATTTTTCTCACGCTTACAATTCGCTGGAATCACAAAAGGCATCCACATGGTGTTTTTTTCAAATTAGAATAAATTCTGGACTAAATAACAAGTTGAACTCCACCCATCTAACCCATGTCGATCAGTAGCCCAACCACACCCCCCGCGCCCCTTAAATGGTAAGTAAACAATCGCCGATTATGTGAAGCTCGATCTTTTTTATCTGATACATTGCAGTGAAAAGGTCCTTCTCAGAGAGTAAGCACAGCGTAGGAATCAGTGGAACCAACTTATCGGAGGATTATCAATAGTTTAGGAAAAGAGCTCTGCCAAGCGAGGTTTAAAGCACAGTCTTCACTTCTTCCTACAGCGCTATCAAAAGAGCTTCATACAAATTTTTGAGTTCTTCGAGACTTGTGTTATCAGAAGAGCATTAGCACTCTAAGAAAGGAGTTTTCTTTAGCGAAATATAATCGCAATGAAAAAAAAAATTGCGTGGCTGTGTGGAACATATTTCTAATTTGCTCACACTCCTATGAAAAAATCTTGTTCAATGATTGACGTCGAATATTCATCTATCGCCGTACAACATATAAGTATTCGCTTCTATTCTGGTTTCACTCTTTCGCGGCACAATTGTATCGATCTGTCAGTACCAACCGTAAACGGTTTGGCGTGACAAGCCGATAATCGTCATTGAACCCAGTCACGCTGAAAGACAGATATAATCACAATCAATTTAGCGCTTGCCTGCTGCTACATCAATGCAGGTATATCACGGAAAGAGTGATGGATGAAAAAGAGCGCCGATATACCAACGATTAGCATGCCTTTGGGAAGAGTGACAATGTGGGCCTCGAATCTCGCCAGACCTTCAAAGTTTTGCATAACACTCAACTTAATTGTTTTTCCCTTAATTCTTTAAACTGCTCTATCCTATCGTCAAGCGCATCAAGTACTATATCACTCTCATAATCGGAGCAACTTTTTTTAGAACCATAATCATTTTTGAAGGCTCCGTTTTAGTGCCATTATGATTGTTTTCCTCTCATTCTAGAACTGCTTCTTCTTCTTGGTTCGTGTCATTAGCCAACGACTCATTCTGGGTCACACAGGGCTTGAGGTGCGGTGGTTAAAGTTGCTCAACATCGCACACAAAGCCGATGATTCGATTTCACTTTCATGGCTCACCGAATCTTACATCCCACGGGAGCCAGTAAATTAGTATCAGAAATGTCTGGAATGATTTAGCACTGGACTGATACATTGCTAGACCATCGCGAGTCAATCTGAAGGCCAGATATGCATGCAGTCACCACAGAAGAAGCTAAAAATTGGGAAGAATGTATGGCACATCTCCCAGGGACTGGTCGCCGCCACGAGCTCTACTCGTCTTTCTAGAACATTTTAGTAGCTCTCAAGTAACTACTACTTTTTAGATATTGATACATCCACATATGTATTTTAATGACTCTTATATCTGTGTTTGTAATCTTATAAATGAACGTGCAATACTGGAAACCCACTGTTATCCCTCGTTGGATCAAGAATTATTACCGGGAAATGCATTCGTTAGCAAGTGATTGTTAAAGCAAGTTTACGTAAAATAACCGATATTACAGTATTAGCTAGAAGTGCGCAGCGAACTTGGTTTTCGAGTGCATCAGAGACCTAGAGAACACATTTTTCACCAGCTGGCACAGCTTATTTGGAGCTGCTCTTAATGAATATGCTAAGTTATGGAGGTGTATTAGTTTTAGGAGATTGATATACTGCCAGAAAACTGGAGCTTGCTTCGTAGCCTCTTCCAAAATCTTCTGAAAACACTTGATAACTACAAGTTACTAATTCACTCGTTGTCTTAGAAAACGTTTTACAACCCCCTCACCTCCTTCTCTTGATAGCTGCGTTGCCAGGTACTTCAAATAAAAATTCTGCCTTCCTGCGTAAACCTTAGCAACAGGCAAAGTTGTAAAGTCCATGGCGATGAACGCTTCAGTGCTCGCTGAATAGATTCCCGTTGTCTGTAGTGTATATGACAATAACAAACTAAGTGTTTATAAGCTCTTTTCTAATTCACAAGTGTAATATCTTCAAAAGAGGCTCCGGGTGACAGCTCTAGAGTGTTGTTGAAGTATCAGATATATTTATCCTGATGAGGTGCATAAGCTCACAAATGGAATCGGAAACAACAAAAAATATCGTAACATTCTTCCTTTGTTATTTTGACCTGCAGGCGTCACTCCACATTCAAACTGTCGGATTATAGCCAGCAACGAAATCAAAGGGGAATTGTCTGCGATGTTTTAGAAATATTAATTTTTGTTTCTTGAAAATTCAAATCGAAGATTTAAACTTGACTCAAAAGAAACATCCATTTTCTGCACTAGATTATTCACAAAGTAATGATCAAACACTGGCCTTAGGATTTGGCACCGAACACTTATACATGAGTAAGGTCTCCTGTGCAGCTCCTTGACTATATCAAAAGCTTCAGGGATTTCAACTCGCTTATTTGAGGCAAAATACTTTGTATCACGTCTTGTGACAGATTTTGTTATGAATAAGTAAGGAGTTTGAAACGTCAAGTGATTATAGAAGAATTTCTTAACTAGATTTAAAGGTCTGTATGGTTATCTGAGTTGTGACTTATTTATGGCTTTATTCATTATTACATTTTCTAAAAGAGTGGAAATCGAGACTTGCCTAAATTACAGAAACACATCGGCTGAACGATGACTACACATTTTGGGGCACCATGTTGTCACAGTGGATGAAATATGAAAAAAAAAACGCAAAGATATATTTGAAGGGCTGGAAGAAATGAGAATTTAAACTTGCTAAAACACGATGATTTGCACAAAAACCTTTATCACAATGTTGGAGCTCTACATTGCAGATAATGATGTTCAGTTCGAATCACGATGTTACTTCAAAATCAAAGGACATTATTTCGCTCCGCATGGCTGGTCCATGTCAGAGCCTAAATGTTAGCAATGGTTCCAAAGCTATTACTGCGTGAGGCAGAGAAGAAAGAATGTGTTTCCTTCTTGTTAATGAACTTCTCTTGATATACTAAAGACCTTTAACACAACACATTGACCAAGATACTTCACTCATAAAGATTGAATGGCTTTCATGTCGCTGAGACCCGAAATACAATGCAAAGCAAGCTAATATTTCTGCTTTGATAAGAATAACAGGTTCGAATTATGCGAAACATCCCTACAGTTCACGTAAATGGCGTGACTGTGCTGCAACTACCAAAAACCTGAGAGGTTTTTTTGCCAATACACAGAAAAAGTGTTCCTCGCTCAAACAAGTGAAGGAGATGTACTTATTCTTCTTGTGCGTCCCATCGAAGTCAAGTTTTAGACTGCGAAGCATTAACAAATGCGAAGGAGAATTTCCTATGGTATTGACCAACGCGAATGAAATTTCACTAACACTTCTTGATCTTCACGGTTTGCCGTTTAAACTGAACTCAACGAATGGAGCGAAAGTGAACAAAATGTTATGTTCCGTTGTGATAGCCGATTGATTGAGACATAGTTGGGATGGTAGTGCGTCCCTTTGTACAGTTTTGATCATGAATATTAGCTTACTATTCTCGCATTTTGTGCAATTACACGGATCACTTCTTTGAGCACCGAGTTAGTAGATAGAGAACGTCTTCGCTAGACATTTTTATGACAAATTAAGTAGCAATTAAATGACAGTGTTTTTTAAATCCCTTTCAGTGGACCTCTTTTTCAAAAGATTGTTTAGCCATTCATTATGATTGAAATTGCCAATCCTTGTGTGAGAATAACTACTATTCGGTAAGGAAGACACCGACAAATATCCACCACTTGGCTCATCATAATTTCAAGTTCTTCTATTACAAGAGAAGTAATTGATCTACCTCATAAAATTCTGATTTGATGGCTCCGACTGATAAATTTTATGATTTCACCTATAATCACTCCTTACGCTTGATAGTTTATTTTGAGCTATGTACAAGGTTCTTGAGATGGCACTTTCAAGGGTGCAATACACATATTCTAGCTTTCCAGCCTCGTCAGTTGCCCGCTACCTTACGGTTCAATCAGTTCCGCAGCGAGGCAATCCTCTGCTAAGAGGAGTCGACGCCGTACGTTATGACACCTTACTATGTCCAGTTTTCCTAGAGTGAATATATAAGAAACCAGTGTATCTTATTTTTTGGAAAAATGAGATTTTATCGGCATCACATGCGAGCAGGCGCGACCAACTTTGAGGAATGTCACCTGATTATGACGCACTCACCAAAATTTCCTTCCAGGTGATTCTTTCGCGTATCTCGGTTGATCAACTAATTAGCATGCACTTCACCTCATTAATCGTCTCCCGTCTGATTTGAAATAGCAAAATCTGTCACAAAAACCTGTTGTGAAGGATTCGATGAATGGTAGTCCGTGTGCCTCTTATTACAGTACTGTCTAACCAGAGTCCCGACGTTGATGAGCGCGAGACATGTGTTCAAGGTGACACAATGCTCACGTGCAAGAAGCCAGTCGTCTTCTATGAATTATTTATAGAAGCCTGCACTAATGTACGCCTCAAAACTTTGGCGCACACAGGTGCAGACGCATCTGCCGGACTAACCATATGAGAAGTAATGTAGAAGTTTCAGTTGATGAAGCGATAGGAAGGTATGTCTTGCCAAGCATTTTTTCTCTACATAAAAGACCTCGGACGTCATAAAAAACGTAAAATGGGATTGTACACTTTTATGGAAAATGTATTCAAACAGCTCAATTACTCGATCACTCGGCATTCACTGTTTTTGGAAATCCTCCTTCGGATGTGGTAGATTGAACACAATTCGGGTCAATAGACCACTCCAAGATTCACAGGAAGTGTAACTTCCAAAATATATTCGATATTATGCTGTAATGTGATCAACTCATCAAACAGACAGTGCTGAAAAAGATGATCGTGGGTGGTCAAAAGAAGCTGTTTGTCACTTAGAATGCTAGCCTACTCTTCGATGGACGACTGAAAGCGTTCATAGCGACGTATTGCTCAGGTGCAAGACAACACTCGGCATCTACGATATATACATAGCAGATCTTTGGAGAGCTGATTGTATCACAAACAAATATCTGTGGCGATCAGAAAAAATGATTAATGAGATCGATCTCACTATATATTGATGAGAATGTACGATCACCTATATCCACCTGTCGTCCCATTAATCGTCGAGTGACTCGAGCGGACACCACAACACTTCCATTTTTTTCCCTATCGCGTGCAAGAGTAGCTCAGTGGGTCCTCCTCGCTCTAGGGATTCGCTGAGCATCATATCTTCTCCTAGTCTTTTCGTGAAAAAATCGGATTTGCAAACAATGATGAAATACAAATTGACTCCTTTGGACGTCCTTATATGTTGGAGTGATTTGAATTGTACTGATTGTTGGCTGTGTAAATCCACGAATTTTATGAAAAAGAGTGACCTGTTTAACTGTTATTGGCATTTAGGGTATTGCTTTGTGGTGTTTTGACGTTATAATTTGCTGATTGTTCAATAAGATATTCTTGACTGAGAAGCTTGAAACACTAGCACTGTCTGTTACATGGATTAAGAGTAACGCATTATTTTTGAAGAGATGCTCTTCCCACACCTCGATGACAGATACGTACTCTTTCTACACTCAAGTACTGAGAATACTTCCGTATAAATTTTTCTCCCGAAGTCGCAGTAAGAGTATGCGTTTTTGAGCAATATTCTAGTTAGATATGCAACTATCAATGGTACAACAAGGGCTCCAAGCATGTTTTTTTCTAACGATGTAGTTTTTCCTCGTCGAAAATGAAGATAGCAGGACACCGTGGTCAAATTGCTTTCCTGAACATTTCTTTATAGAAGTTTCGCGGGTGATCTATATTGTGTAATGATAAATGTATGTTCAATGCGATGATACGTGAGTAACAAAAAAAATACTAGGAAGTTCACGACATTTTTTCTTTGTCAACTATTCGGAACAAATTGTGATCGTTTCTTTTTGCTCGCACAGCACTTTATGAAGCTCTCGCTTAACAAATTCATTCTTAGCACAAAATATCAAGACTTGAGCTCTTGGAAGTTTGGATTTTTAGAAAAAAGCCCTATCGAAGGCGCCGAGTAAACAGAGCAAAGCAAGTGTATGGAATAATTTTACATGGCTGCTAGAACCCTATCCAAAGCCTTTCTCAGGAAACACAAACACAGTATTGAAGAAAGAATAAAACCCTTTGAATAGGCTATAAGATGGTTGAGTGAAAAGTTGAGAACGGCTTTCAAGCAACGTTTCTACCCTGTGTGAGATGCACCCCATTCCAAACGGGCTGTACATTATGTCTTTTCAAGAGTGCGTTGCTGAGTGCTACTACGCAAAAACATTACAGGACTATCAAATCCGGCCGCGCTTTACACCAACTGGTGGTTGCTCGTGTTAACACTGTAGTTTATTTCTACCAGGCTCAAATTTCCGCTCTGGATTGGAAGTTTTTTGTCAATCCACCTAACATCCATCACCTTGTATCACCTGCCGTTCCCCATTGATCGCCCGAGTGACTCGAGCTTTTGGGGTTGCCAGTTGGACGCTCCATTTTTTCCCAATCTCGTGAAAGAGTAGCCCTAGTGGGATCCTCCCTAGCTCCAGGGATTCGCTGAGGCATCAATATCTTTCTTCGATAGCTTTCGTGAGAAGGTCGGACCAATGGGTCGGTTGGTCTTACCCATAGAGTTCGCTTGATGTCCCCCGAGGAATCTAGTCCGGACCCGGCTCTCGCCCATCGGTCATTCATGTCACGAGACATCAGGCTGATTAAATTATGTCTCATTCCACAGAGATCGTTGAATTTCCCTAATCTGAGCCCCCGCAGCTGGGTGGGACGTATGAACGGTCTTCCCCTACTAAGAAATCTCCCCATAAAAGCCTTCTCGGTGAATATGATCATTTCAGAAAGCCCATCCACCTTAAACTTTGGCTTATGACAACTAACACAATCAGATTTGAAAGCTTAACAAAGAGCGAGCTTATCCCGGAAAATGTGGAGACGTGTTTCTTTTTATGGGTTAACAGCCAGCCTCACCTGCCCTAATCAGAAAGGGTGCCAGCGAAAATCAAGTCTTCAGCTGTGAAATTGCAATTTTTCAAACCAACGAGTGCGTTTACTGATAGTCTGAATGAAACAAATGGTATGCTTCAACATTAAATCGATTAAATGGTGTAAGAAAAATTTTATTACTGAAATTTTTGACACTTTGCTGATCCCGCCTTCAACAGTGTTTTTAATCATTGTGCAGGATCCCCAGTACTTCGACACTTGCAACCTCTTTTTTTCGCTATTCTCCTGAACGTTGCAGAATAGTGGTTGAAAGCGAATGTGCATTGACAATTTCGGGTGATCGTTTTTGGCTGGGTGATTTTTTCATAAGGCGTAATATTGTTGAGGCTTAGAGAGTGTGTTAGAAAAGGCGTGAGTTAAGCCCACTCGGCAAATCACCACCACCCTGCTAGAGCCGCCACTTTCCTCGACTGAAATTATGCGTACAATTGTCTCATCGATTCTTGTGCATGATTATGAAAGATGAGGTTTTGCTTGAAATTGAAATTTTCAACTATATTTCACCAACCAGAGCACCTTGCACAGTAGTTTAAGGGTTCTCTGCGTCGCACACAGGTCAACGGTTCGATCTCGAGCTCATGGCTCACCAAACATCCTTCCTTCCTGAGGTCTGTAAAATTGATACCGTCTGGTCGGCAACCTTGTCTGGAAGGATAATCAGCATTGATTCAATAGGCGGAGGAAAACTTGAGTCACGTGAAGGCCGACATATGTATTCAATCAATTCAAGTCAAGTTAAGAATTAAGACAGAATGTAGTGGGTGATCGCTCTGGAATTGATGCAGCGCCGAGAGCTTTTCATCCTTTGACACCACTAAATTCTCTTTGAATATTAATAAAGGCTAGGTACTTTGATAGCAGTACGGGGGAGAGAGAGAGGAGGAGTAGAAGAGGAGAGGGGAGAGAGAGGGGAGAGGAGAGAAGAGAGGGGAAAGGAGGAGAGGGGAAGGAGAAGGGGGGAGGGGAGGGGGGAGGGAGAGGGAAGGAAGGGAAAAGAAGAGAGAAGAGAGGGGAGGGGGGAGGGGGGGGAGAGGGGGGGGAGAGGGAGAGAGAGGAAAGGAGAAAGGAGGGAAAAAAAGGGGGAGGAGAGGGAGAGGAAGAGGGAGGGGAGAGGAGAAAGAGAAGAGGGAGAGGAGGGAGGAGGGGGAGGGGGGGGGGGGGAGGGGGGAAGGAAGGGAGAGGGGGAAGGGGGAGGGGGGGGGGGAAGGGGGGTGGAGAGGAGAGAAAAGGAAGGGGGAAGAAGGGGAAGGGAAGGGGGGGAGGGGGGGGGAAGGGGGAAGGAAAGAGGGGGGAGGGGGAGGGGAGGGGGGAGGGAGGGAGAGGAAAGAGGGAGGAGGGAGGGAGGAGGAGAAGGGAAGAGGAGGAAGAAGGTGAGGGAGGGAGAGGGAGAGGGAAGGAGGGGAGAAAGGGGGGGGAGAGGGGGGAGAGAGGGGAAGGGGGGAAGAAGAGGGGGGGGAGG